>PVLD010015829.1:16356-47267 GCA_004027595.1 Dinomys branickii
GAGAACATAGAAGGGAATTAGCTCTGGATGCTGTCCTACATAATGTTACCTTCACCTTTGTTACTCAGTTACACAGATGATGGCCCATTTGATCATTCAATTTTTCTCCTCCCTCATCTCCGTTGCCCTACCACTCAATCAGTCATCTTCCCTGTGATAATAACTGTATTCCTGGGTTTATCTATACCCCTGGACTCTCGCCTTGGGAAGAGATATAGCTGCCTCAGACTATACTATAACATACATGGGTGTATACAAACTGCCATGGTCGGAGGTGGAAAAGCACCTATGCTCACAGTGGACCGCCTGGCTCTGCCCCGTGGCTGTGCTATGGGTGGGGGTGGGTCCAGTCCATGGGGCGCCCTCAGCGGGGCCCACAGCGGAGCAGCCGCGGGGCCCACAGAGGGAGCAGCTGTGGGGCACAGGCCCCCGTTGGGGTGCCCTCGGTGACCCGTTCGGCTCTGGCCCGTTGCCTTGATGCCGGAGGCCCTTTCTCCTCCTCCCTCCTCCTGATCTCCAGTATTACCGTTCCCCACCCCTTGCAGCTGGACATTGGATGAACTTACGATGCTTGGTATAAGGGCTTGAAATCTCCCCAGCTCGTTCTCACTGTGTTATTTCAGGGTATGAACTGAGTTTAAAGATTAGTTCTAGAATAAGGTTGGAGGATTTTCTCGGGTCTGCTGTATAGAGTATGTTGTTGTTTTTCAGACTCCTGGTCTGCTGTCCCTCATCCAATTTCTTGCTATGGGTTCATGCAAGGTTCACATGTGCAAGCTGTAAGGAGACCCTCTTGGTGCTCACATTAATAGTTTGGGGTGAGTCTTGAAGACAGTGGATTCGTCCCATTGTTGCCAGGAACAGGCGGTGCTTCCTCAAGCTGCCGAGACTCAAGGTGCTCCCAGAGAGAGTTTAGGGTGGGAGCTGAATTCCGGCAATCCAGCTCGTGCTTCCTGCCTGATGTTGGAGTGAGAAGGGCGTGGAGCCATGCGATCCACCTTCATCTGCATCTCCCTCCCATTATGGTGCTGGAGCCCCCGTCCGCTCCTCGGCCGGATCCCTGGGAGCTGCCACAGCTCACCACCAAGGTTCACCGTTGCTCTCCGCTGGTAGCCGCTCACCCAGCAGAGAGGCAGGGGGCCACCGCCTCGAGGCAGGTGCAGAGCCGGGCGTGGTGTGCTGTGTACTAGTTGCATTGATTCTCCCCAGGCGCTGATTAGGAAGGTTGCTGCAGGGTAGGGACTCTGCCCCAGTGGCTGTCACAACCTCTCATTCTCACACTGGGTTCGACAACTGCTCCCAACCACCGTTGCCTCTTTTCCTGGCTGCGCCCTCCCCTCTCCAGCCCTGAACCAGCTCTCGGAACTCCGCTCTGCCCTGGCCGAGTCGGGAGGCTTCCGTGAGCGTGGGCCTCCGAAGCTGAAGCTCTTTCCTTTCTGTCCTTCACATGTTGCTGTATTCCTATATTCCTTTGTCTGAGTGGCATTCCTCCAGGAGGTTCTCTCTCTGCTGCCTACCTGGTCACCATTTTGAAGTCCTCTCGTAAAATTTATTTAGTTATTTGTTTCTTTCTAATGAATTGACCATTACATTTCTAAAGTTCTGAAATGGCCAACAGCCCATAGAAAGATACCACTTTAGGCTCCTGCTTGAAACCAACAGCTTCAGAAAACTGCTGGCCTTGATTCAGGGCCAGACCAATGAATGTATTGAAATGGTAAAACTTCAGTTCGGACTCAAAGGAGAAAAAGCTAGTTTTGAATTCACAAAAATGTTTCACCTACAGAATTCTCAGGAATTTTTTCCTCTGCAGCATAAGTGACAAGTTGAACTAGCACACAAATAACCTATGTAGTAATATTTAGTAGCATCTAAGTGTTTTCAAGTGACTATGAAGTGAAGATCTTGAAATTTTTTATAAATAGATTAAATGTGTAGTTTGAGTGACCTTCAATTTCACATCTGTGGAGAATGAGTGAGATTTTTATTGCATTAGTAAGATCTGTAAAGCTCACTGTTTTGACTTTTTTACTCATTCAGTCAGCACTCAGTGAGTTCCCACTCAGAGGGCGGTAATAAACACACCAAGCTGTGATTATTCAGCTAGATGATTTTGTAATTAGAAGGAGGGCTGGAAGGGGAAGAGGACCTGCGAGCACCTCCTTTATCTCAGAGGGAGAAGGTTTTAGGAGGCACTGACAGTGCTGAGATGCAGGGAAGTGTGCGACAGAGCGGGAGTGTTGGGGAGAGCTCTGAGCAAAGTCTGAAGGCTCCGAGGAAGAACTGAGAAGGGGGCGCAGGGCCGTCAGGGTTTAGGGGCTGGGCAGGGGGCAAGAGGCAGGCATAGCACGGCCTCACGGGCCTCTGGAGCAGGTTAAGGTTCTGGTTCTTTGCTTTATGCATTTGCTCAGGTGATTTTAAAAAAGAGATAGAAGAATTTACTATTTAGATGGCAACAGGTAGCAAACCATCTGTTTTTACCATTTCCGTATCCTGAAACATTTTGAAGCAAAAGATTTTAAATATAACCTCAGGCCACGTGACTCCTAATATAAAAACACAATGAACAACCAACATTCATTCTGTACCATTTCGGGGCAGGGCGAGAGAGGATCAAGTCGAGATGCCTGATTCCTGGGCCGCAGACAGTGCCTTTTAGCTGTGGCCTGCCGCGCAGAAATGTTAGGAGCCATTCATGAGGCACCTCTGCATCTTCAGCCACTGCAGGGTTTGCTCAGTACATGTGTGAAAGCAAGAAAGGACAAAACATTTTGGATTCCAGTGTTACCAACAAAATTTATAAATGTTTGGTAGATGGTCATCTAGAATGAGTTGAGTGTGGGAAATGGGCTGAAAGTCGAAACAACGAAAACATTCTTACTCAAGGGCCTGTCAGTAAAACACAGCAAAAGCTCATGAGACCTGTTGGGACTTTTTATTTGGTATTAAAGCCATTTAGGTTATAAATTGTAGGATACTAAGGCTACAACAAAATCTTCTTCAGAATGTGAAGGTAAGTGGTAAATGCTGAGAATTTTATGTGCAGCACTTAGCTCACTTAAGCTTCTGCCTGAGTTCTGGGTACTTGATGGTACAGAGAGCGCTTAGTATAAAATGTTCCAGTAGAAGGTGTTCTGCTATCAAGTGTTCTTAAAAATGTTTAAATCAGAATACTCACCCTTGAGCAACTCATCATACCAACTACGAAGGAGCCCTTTTTTAAATTAGTAAGGTAGCAATCAGAAGGAAATGATACATATACTGACCTAGTGCGCAGATCAATTGATTATTTTTAAAATTCAGATCTCCTTAATGCCCATAGTAATGTTTTATTTAAAAATTCAAGACTTTTAGAAATTTGAACTTAAAGGACATTAAAATAGTCTAGTAGTTACATAAGAATAGTACTAGTTCTTAAACAAAAGAGCGTATGTCTTATGAAATAATGCTAATTCCATGTTTCTCTGATTTTCCTGACAAATATTTTATTGTAAAAATAAGCACTTAAGATTTCAGTCTTCCAAAGGGTTAAAAAAATCTTGAAGAACTCACCAAATCCAGTATTTAAGTCAATTTAAAAATGCAGTTTGGGTCATCATTTTAAACTGCTACCCTATTTGAAGAAACTATAACATATTAAAAAGTTCGGGAAACAGAGAAAAAAAATCTATAACTTTACAAACTTCACATAGGATTTTGAAGAAATGTGTCTTTTCATACTTATAATTGTATATATCATTTGGTATTCTTTTAAAATTAATACTCTCATGGATATGCTTCTGTGATGTTACAAAATTATGAATTTATATAATTTTTGGTAGCCTGACTCCATCTAACAATATGGTTTATTTGACTACTCGATAATTTAAATGAGATCCAATTTTTTATTTGCTACTCATGACCCCTTCCCTAACACGTCTTGTACCTGATTTCCAAAAGTAAAATTATTCAACCGAAAGTTACACTTTTAGGTACATAATAGCTTAGTGATTTCCCCGAAGAGTCCTTTTGGTTTGTCATTTCCCTTGGAATGTAAGATTATCAATTAATTATTAATTTAGCAAATTCTGTAAGTAAAAAGAGCACCGCATTGGTCTTTTGCCTTATTTTATTTTAGTTAATAAGCTATATTTAGAGCAGTTTTAAGTTTATAGAAAAACAGCAGAAAGTGAGAGAGGTTTGTTATCTACCCTTTCAGGCCTCCTCTCCAGTGTCACCTGTTACTAAAATCTTCCGTTAGTGTTAAACACTTGTTACGGCTGGTGAATGAATGCGGATGCATCATTATTAATTAAAGCACATGGCTTATGTTAGGATTCATATTTTTTGTTATATACTCTACAGGTTTTGACTAATGTATAAGGTTATCTACTATGACTGTATCATGTGAAATAGTTCCACTGTCCTAAAAATTCCCTGTGTTCCGCTAATTCGTTCCTCCTTCTCCCTCCCGCAAAGCTTAGGCAAGCATAGATCTTTCTCCTATCTTCTTAGTTCTTACCTTTTCTGGAGCATCATATACAGTCATGCACTGCACCATATTTTGGTCAATGACAGGCTGCATACACAAGTGTGTTTCAAAGGATTACATTGCCTAGCAGTGTCAGAGCTGTGTAAGTTTGTGTAAGCACACTCTGTGACAGTCACACAACAATGAAATCACCCAGTGACACACTGCTCAGAGCCTCTCCCCTTGACCGTAACACCACTGTAACTGGAATCATGTCAGATTGGCTTCTCTCATTTGGCCGTGTGCAGATAAGGTCCCACCAGGTCTTTCCGTGGCTTGATTGATTTTTTAAATCACTGACTAATATTCCATTGTTTGGATGTGCCACAGTTTATCCATTCACCTACGGAAAATACCTTGGTTGCTTCTAGTTTGGACAGTTAGGAAGAAAGCTATTGTGCACATTTATGTACAAGATTTTTGTGTAGACACAAGTTTTCAACTCCATTGAAAAGTATGTTTTTCTGTGTATGTGTTAATGTTTTATACATGTGTTATTTTCTGTTCTGTCTCTGAATATATTAAATAAATGTTTAAACATGGTTTCCTTCATATAAAGTCTCTATTTTCTCCAAGTTGCTTTCATTTGTGTGTTCTCGTCTCTATTTCTGTGTCTAAGACATTTCGCCGTTGTTTGGTAATCTCGGTTGTCTGCTCTTACTTAAGTGTGGTGCTGCAATGAAGCAGATAAGAAGCTCTGACTCCCTGCTGAGGCCACCTGTGGGCCATTTTGCTGAGGAGTCAGTATATTGTCCTTCTCCCTAGACTGGTTAGATAATACAGAGAAAAACCTCATGAGGTCCTGCCAGCAGTGAATATGTTTTATGCTATATAAATTATAAGTTAATAAAATTGCTTTAAAAATTTCTACAAAAAACAGTCAATTTGCCATATACATCATAAGTGTTGGTCACTTAAAAATTCATTGTCAACACCTTTCAGGTCAACAACTTTAGACCCATACAGTAAAAATTATAATTAATGTTTAATTATAACATGATAGTTCCTCCAACTCTTCCTACCTTGAAAACTAGCACATGAAATTGGACATTCATAATATATTTTCCATTCATAGTCATATGCCTGCATATCAGTGCATGGTTATCATTATTACACACAATTGAACATTGTGATTATGAAACATCCTCACCATTTTTCTACATTCCACATAATTTTTGTGGCAGAAACATACTACTGCATAAAGCACATGAATTACCCATTTTTTATGTTTGAACATTTAGGTTGTTTAAAAAGTGTCTACCATTAAAAATAATGGTGTAACATATAATCTTACATACCTAGCCTAGGAAATTTTTTTACTACCTACTTAGGATAAATTCCTAGGAAGCCCCTACAGTAGATATTAACATAAATATCTACAGTAGATATTAATATTATGTTACTTAAACATAAATATCTACAGAGCAAAGCAATTGACTTTTACATAATTGCCTTTCAGAATACCTCGTACAGTTCCCTGCATGTGAAACCTATCTCTCAGCCACTGTTACCTTTTATATTATTTCATATTGTGGCTTCTCATAATTTATAAAATGTACTTTCATCTGATATACTAATGTGAAGAGAAGGAGAAACTCAATGAAAAAACCCTCCATGTTGTGTTCTCTTGCTGCAAAGCAGCAACACCTTGCCACTATTTTTACTTATAACTTCCAAGTAGAGGGCTACCCATTTTAGGTTAAGGTACAGTGTCCACTATAGGTTAGGTCAGACTCCCAGTGCTTGTTCACCCTAAATAATTGTCTGTTCTGAGGATTTTTACCCTTGGTTTGGAGGCCTAGCCTTGGGGTCTTTCTTTGGTCCCTAACCTGCAACTCTAGCCCTGTCCTCTTACTCTGCTTCCTAGAACCATGAACTAAACAGCTCTGTTTTGCCATACCTTTGCACCTAATACTTTTGCCTTGAAGCTGCTGACCACAGACTGCATCCTCGGAGACAGGGAGCCCAGTTAAACCTCTCCTCCTCTACGTTGTGGGTGTTGGGTACTGTGCCCTGGCAATGGGAAAGCTGACTAACACACAGGATTATGTTGCTCCAACCATGACCATTTTAGCCCTTCCATCCTTTCTATTTAATGTCAAGTCTCTTAAAAAGTTTACTCTTATGCTTTACTAGAGACATACCAAGAAGATATCTCTTAAACCAAAAAGCTAAGAGAACATTTATGTACCAGTAACGATCACTGGTTGGTCAAGTGACTAGGCTGTTTGGAGCAAGCACTAGAAGTTCTCAGCATCTAGAAAATATACCTCACCTTTTAAACGAGCCAGGTATTCAGGTCGTGGGAATTAAAGTCTTAGGGTTTTATTATGAAAGGACCAGCCACTTGAAGTCTGTATTAGGCTCTACAGGATCGTAGGTATGGAGGTGTAAGGGCTCTTTGCTGTGATGAGGGCATAGCACCCGGAACCTTGGCACCAATATTTTAAAAAGTAGTTTGTAACAGCACTGTAGATATTAAAGCTATCTTCCTCCGTTAGCGAGAGAAGGGGAAGAGGGGTTAAAGGGAGCAGAAGGGAATGGGGGGGAAAAAGGAGAATTAAGATATATCACGAACAGGTACAAGTTCCCTATGATGAATATGATCCATATGTGTGACAAACATGTACTCATAAAAATAAAATTAAAAGAAAACTATACAGAAGCCTTTCCTAGCTATTTTGTACGAATGGACGCCAGACATAGGCTTTGTGACTGGCTTCTTTCTCTGAGCATAATATGGTCACGTTTCATCTGTGTTGTGGCATATTCTAATATGTCATTTCTTTTTATGGCCAAATATCACTTCATTGTTTACACTGCCGTGTAGTGTTTGTCCAGTTATTAGTCAATAGACATTTGAGTTGTGTCCACCTTCTTGGTTAATAAAATAACAGTGCTGCTACAGACATTCATGTACATATTTTTGCACAATTGTGTATTTTCCTTTTTCTTGAATGGATTCCAAGGGTGGATTCGTTGGGCAACACTGCACCTCTGTACTTAGCATGGTAAGGAAGTGCACAACTATTTCCAAAAGTTGCAGCAACTTACGTTGCCGTGGGCAGGGCATGGGCCTTACGCCCTCACATCCGCGGTAGCGCTCACTGTTGTCTTTTAATTTTCAGCCATCCAGTGGATATGAAGGAGTATCTCACTGTGGTCTTGATCTACATTTTCCTAATGGCTAAAAGTAGTGTCTGTTCATTTGCTTATTGGCCGTTTGTATCTTTTTCTTAAAAGTATCTGTGCAGGTCCTTTACTCAGCTTTTGGTTGAGTCATTTTTCTCTATTGAGTTTTAAGAATTATTTGTGTATTGTGGATACAATATCTTTCTCAGATACATAATTTACAAAATATTTTTACATCCAGTGTGTTGTTCGTTTATCTTCTTTGTAACATAGAAGTGATTAATTTTGATGATGTCCAACTTATGTTATGTTTTGGGGTTCTACTTTTTTAAATTGCCTAGCCCAAGACAGAGATTTTATAACTTCATTTCCTTCTAAAAGTTTTACAGTTTCAACACTTACATTTAAGTGTATGATCCATTTTGAGTTAATCTTTACAGAGGAGTATCTAACTTCATTCCTTACATTTGGCTATCTAGTTGTTTTAGCGCCATTTGTTGAAAAGACTTTTCTTTACCAACTGTGTTATCCTGGTGCTCTTATCAGAAATCAGTTGACCATAAAGATAAGCTTTTCTCAACTCTTTTTTTTGTTTTTTTTTGACACAAGGTTTTACTAAGCAGTTCAAGCTGGCCTTCAGCTCACTTTGTAGCCCCGGCTGGTCTTGAACTCATAATGATCTTTCTGCCTCAGCCTCGTCGGTGCTGGGATTACAGGTGTGAGCCACCACACCCTCAACTCTTAATTTAATTCCATTGCACTATATGCTTGTTTTTATGCCAGCTGCATAATCTTGATTACTATAGTTTTGGGTTAAATTTTGAAGTTGGAAGTGTGACTTCTCCAATTTTGTTCTTTTTTTTTTTTTTTTACATATGCTAAGCAAGTGTTCTGTCATTGAGGTACATCGCCAACCCCTAACTTTGTTTTTGTGTTCTTTCTTTTTGAGACAAGACCCCAAATGTAGTTCAGGCTGACTTTGAACTCACTACTAGTATGTATCCCAGGCTGGCCTCAAACTCACACAATCTTCCTGCCTCAGCCTCTCAAGTGCTGGGATTACAGGTGTGGCTCTTACTTTTTAAATACTAGATTCAACAGACGTGAAATTACTCTTGCCAAATTGCTGTACTTGCCTGACCAGTGTCTGAGCATACTTTGAGTAGCACTGCTTTAGACTGTTGGCTGTCCTGATCAAAAGCTCATGCAGGGGCTTGAATGTGGATATCTGTCTGACTAAAATGAGAACTAAGGAGTAACGGATGCTTGTGTCTGGAAGAGAGGCTGGGTCAAAACTTAGCTATTCTTCACTCTGCAAAGTGAACAGATTTGAGTAGGAAGGAGAAATGTGTCATAGAGTGGAAATGGCACCTTTGGAAATAATTTTCATATTTAAGGTTGATTATAGGGAGAAAAATGAAACACAGTGAGACTTTGAAGGACTAAATCTCCTTAAATGTGAGAATTCAGGCAAAAGATAATAAATACCTGGTCAAACCTGAGGTTGTGGGGCAGTATCAGAAGTATGTACTGAGCCCTACTAGATACTAACTATAGTACTAAGCCTATCACATCTACTGTCTTGTTTAAGCTTTATAACAATTCTTGGTGGGAATTTTTTTTTTTTTTTTTTTTTTTGTCTTTTTGAGACAGGGTCTCACTATGCAGTTCAGGCTGGCCTTGAGCTCACTGTGTAGTCCAGGCTGGCCTCGAACTCACAGCAGTCCTCTTGCCTCAGCCTCCAAGTGCTGAGATTACAGGTATGCACCACCATGCCTGGTCTGGGTGGCAATATTATTTAACTCTTATTTTAGATGAGGACATAGACTCCAGGAAATTGAGTAACTTGCTCCAAAGTCATATGACTTTCAAAACACAGATTTATTAGTTTCTGAAATGAGTGTCTAAATAAAGTGGTTTTGTCAAGTCTTGCTTAGCATTTTGGACCATGGACTTGAAAGTTATCATTGTCTTTTGGTACCGCATACCCCATTAACCACTCTTTTCAAACCTTCAGAACCTTTTTGTCTAAACTTTTAAAGAGATTTAGCCTTAAATAGAAAGGATGGAAGGGCTAAAATGGTCATGGCTGGAGCAACATAATCCTGTGTGTTAGTCAGCTTTCCCATTGCCAGGGCACAGTACCCAACACCCACAGCGTAGAGGAGGAGAGGTTTAACTGGGCTCCCTGTCTCCGAGGATGCAGTCTGTGCTCAACTGGCTTCAAGGCAGAAGTATTAGGTGCAAAGGTATGGCAAAGCAGAGCTGTTTAGTTCATGGTTCCAGGAAGCAGAGTAAGAGGGCAGTGCCAGAGTTACAGGTTAGAGACCAGATAAAGACCCCGAGGCTAGGCCTCCATGACCGCCCCAGAAGTGTTCTCCTCCAACTCTTCCTGTGGTTCCCAAGCCAGTCAGATTGACACAAGCAGTCTTAATTATGACACCCTGTGAAATGGACTAAATCTAGGGCAAATATTAACACTTAGTCTAGGACAGAGATGGTGAACCTTTTAGAGACAAGTGCCCCAAATGCACCCCCAAACCCTCTTATTTATCACAAAATGCCAACACTGCAATTGAATGTGAATATTGAAATTTTAGTTTAGAAAACACAACGCAGACATTAACATTTTTTGTCTTAAAGAAAAACAGCACATGTACTGTAAATTTACCACCACTAATATAGAATGTTAACCTACTGTGAATATCAGCTTTGTGTGTGTGTGTGTGTGTGTGTGTGTGTGTGTGTGTTTGAGACAGGATTTCATTATGTAGTTCAGGCTGGCCTTGAACTCACTTAGTACCCCAGGCTGGCCTTGAACTCGTGGCAATCCTCCTGCCTGAGCCCTCTGACTGTGCCACCACATCTGGCTTGGATGTTAACATTTTCTAAGTTGCCTTCTATAATCTAATTTTAATCATGTAGTGGCATAATATCTCTACTGCATCTGATAAAGTGTTTACTCTTGTGCTTTACATCTTGTTGATGCCATGCTTTTCAAAATGATTTGAACCTCTCATAGATTAATTGTATGCAGCTAGTATATATGATATGTTTAGTACTATAGTAAGTACCAAATAGGGCATAATAAATATTTCTTTTTTTTTTTTTTTTTTTTTTTTGCGGTACCGGGGATCGAACTCAGGGCCTTGCGCTTGCCAGGCAGGTGCTTATGCCACTGAGCTACATCCCCGGCCCCTCATAATAAATATTTCTGACACCGTTCCACAGCCTCATTTTAAAAAGTATAACAGAAATAGGATATTGTAATCAGTCATACATGCTAATCTTCCCCCTACACCAGAACTTTGACAAGAAGTTGTACACATCATTCTGAAGAGCTGCACCCTCCATCACACTGTGGGCACTCTGTAAATGTCGAATAATAACTCCTGCAGGAGAAAACAGTCTGTTCATTTAAGAATGAACATCATTGCTGATGTTCATTGGCTCATGTATACTCCATAATAAATTACCTAAATTTTCCAGTTGGTGTTATCATGCTTCATACTTAGTTCATATGTATTATTGAGATTATTTTTTGTTTGATTTGTAGTTTTGGAGATCAAACCCAAAGCCTCACACATGTTAGACTAATAATGCTATACTGCTTACCTAAACCCTCAGACTGAAATTATTTTTATCTTTTTTTTTTTTTTTTTTTTTTGAGATAGGGTCTTGGGCTGGGGATATAGCTCAGTGGCATAAGTGCCTGCCTGGCAAGTATGAGGTCCCGAGTTCAATTCCCAGTACCAAAAAAAGAAAAAAAACAAAGACAGATAGGGTCTAATGCCCAGGCTGACCCTGAACTAGAGGCGATACCTCTGCCTCATCCTCTAGAGTGCTAGGGATTGCAGGCGTGTGCCAACATGGCTGGCAATTTTAAAAAATCTTAATAGAAATGAATTTCAAAACATAGACCTAGTATTTTTGTTTCTTACAGCAGCTGAGCATCTTATCACTCACTCCAATACTATATTCTATAAGAGAAATGCTGCCCTTAAATATATTTCTGTACCAAGCCTGAGAGTTGAAAGTTTCCGTCTTTTTGCTTGAGTACACGGCTGCTCTAGGGAAGTGGAGGCAGAGTCCGTGATTGGCCTTAGCAGCCTTGTTACTAGGCCAAGAATATTAGCATCAATTTAAACCTAGGTGTCAGCTCAGGCTTTCCCCTTCCTTTGTTTTGGGAGGCATTTGGGGTTGTATTGCTAAACATAATCCAGAAAACCCTTTTCCCTAGATGAGCAAGGAGACCATCCAGCAACAAAAAAAAGAGCTGTGTGTCTCTTGCCTGTAGAGGAAATGGGTGTCTGTGTGTGGGGTGCGCTCTGCCGGCCCTCCCTTCTGGGGTGAATACATTTGTACTTTTGGATCAAGGATTACTCCTCTGAGCCGGCCTCAGCAAAGGGTGCCAGTGAGTGAGGCTGAAGTCAGCTTTGAAAAATGCCAAAGGTCTATTTCTTCCTTGTCAATGGTAAACAAAAATGAGAAGATGGTATGTTATATTAATTAAATATTATAGTTTCCATTAGTTTGTCTCTAAACATGCATCTAGGTTTTTAAGAGCTGAACTAAAAATATCGCTTTCGTGTAGGCCTAAGAACTTTTGTGCAGCTGAGTTTTTAGATGAATGTTGAGGCCGTGTAGGAAGTTACAATATTTAAGAGGGGCAAGGCGTCGAGGTGCGCGGTGGAAAGCGGAAGTCCACCAGGGCTTCTGTTCCTCCTCGCTCCTCCCCCGGGGTGAGGACAAAGGACAGGACTGTTGCCCACTCTTCAGTTTGAGACTGAGCCACAGTGACTCTTCTTGACTGAAAGGAAACCACTTACAGACACTGTTCTTTTTTTTGTAAAGATTCAACAGAGCCCTGGGTATGGTGTGCTTGCCAAGAATACTAGCTACTCTGGAGGCTGAGGCAGGACTGCAAATTCAAGGCCAGCCTAGGCAACTTAGTGAGAACTTGTCACCAAATAAAATCAAGAAGAGGGTTGGGAATGTAGCTTAGCATATCCTGAGTTCAAGTCCCAGTATAAGAAATCTATTATTATTATTTTTTTTACCAGAGAGGAATTTCAGACTTAAGCAAAATATGCTTTTTGGTCCTGTCTTTAATGTATGTACCCATGTAAGTATGTACCCATGCAGTAAATTATCATTTTATTGATATTGGTTTAAATAATTATTTGATGTTGGGTGATTCCAGTTTACTTTGCATTCAGTTTTGCCTTTGAGTTAGTATAGGAAGGGGAAAAAAAATCCATGTTTATTTGTATGGCAAAAGTATGGGTCACTGTGATAATCTGGTTTGTTTTCTGGGTTATCTAGGCAATTAAATCAGAATTGTGTGCTTATTCATAGGTGACCTGTGATGGTGGTAGCCTATCACCACGTCCAGAAGCTGTATTCCTGGTTGCTACTAATTGTCTCCAGAACTATAAAGGCAGGAAGGTTTTTGTTGATGATGCTGGCAATGCAGTGTTTGCAGAAAATGTGCAAAGGGCCCTGGGAAAGCTGGGTTTTTTTGCCAGAACCAACAGCTCACTGACTATGCAGACTGAAACAGGTGGGGCTGTTTCGTACTAGTAGCTGACTAGTGCCGCGTCTGTGTCTTTCTGAAGACCGCTCTGCTGCTACTTGGCTTCCAGGAAACAGGAAAGGTGGAGAGCACCTTGGCCTTGGCACGTTTCCCCAGAAAACACCACAGCAGGAATGCCTAGTTCGGCACAGACCTCCTTCTTCCGTCAGCTCCCGAACGGCCCATCTTAATTACCTTCCAGATGTAGCCAAGATAAATCAAGAGAGGGACTTCGGTGAGCACTGACACTGCTGTCAAGTGAGGTTTTAGCCTCTGTGTTTCAAGCAGACTAGCTCAAGTTTTGTATAGAATAGATGTCTTTGTTTGATATTTAAATAACTGTTTTGGTATCATGATATCCCAATATGTAGATGTTACTTTTAAAAACACAGCTTACATAAATGCCTACCTAACCCCTAACTGCCGGGCAGACGGCCCTGTTTCCCTTGTCTAAGCCACAGACATTTTTTCTCCCCTTAAAGGCCATCTCAGGCTTATGGTGGACTCTGCTATGGACTCAAGGCACAGAACACTTCGCAGACCTATGCAGGCCAGCGTGATTGGCTGTCACTTAGGCGATGACACTTTTCCTTTTGAAAGCGGTTTATAACGAACAACATTAGTCCTGCACATTTTTTTTTTCAGCCGAGCCCTTTTTTCCCTAAACATAGTTCTTTATGCCCCTTCTACTGACATTATCAGCTAGAATTGATCTCCAGGACATATTCTGTCTTCTGTCAGTGTTGTTGAGGCAGGTCACTCGCATCATCATCCGGCCCCGTTTCATGGCCTCCCCGCCCCCTCCTGGCTGTACGCTGACCCCACAATGGACTTGTGCCATTGTTCTGGAAACCCAGGTGTTCTCACCTCTTGGTGACCTCATGCGCATGCGCACTATTCCCTGTACCCGGCGCTTTCCCTGCCCCTGCTCTGCACAATCACACTTGTGCGCTGTGGCAGTAGGAGCGGTGTGTCACTCCCTTCCGAGTGAGGTGTCACTCCTATCTGTAATTCCAGTAGACAGGGTCCCCTAGTTGCCCAGAACCCTGCAATATCCTGTTCAGCACAGTTACAGCTGCCCTTATGCCGACAGATCCAGAGCATCCCTTTAACTCTTTTAAACCTGACGCTTTTGGAGACGCGTTTTGGCAAGGTGCAAACCAATGGAGTGGAGAAGCCGCGCGCGCATGCGCATGTATACTGACTTTAACTATAGAATCACACTCAAAGGGTTAGATTTGCCAGCAGAGTTTGTAGTAAAACTGCAAAAACCACAAAACTGCTGGGCTTTAGAGAAAAAGGTAGAAGCAAGAGAATGAGAAAGAAACAAACTAGGGCTGAACATGCGTAAAGACAAGGTGGGAGGATTTACTTGAGAAGCCTGGTTAGGTGCTGCTGGGGTCAGTAAGTACAGCCTGTTCTTCCTCAGCGACTGATGCTTTCTGAGGAGGCTTATAGTGGTTCTGATTCTCGCACAGAAAATTGTACTACCAAAGGCAGAAATGGAGTTCAATTTAAAAAGTGGGACATAATTCATGTACCCTGAAATCCATCTTTTTCGTATAGTTCAGTAGTTTTCAGTGCATTTCACAAGATTGTAGAACCAGCGAGGCAGGCAGCTTACACCCAGTAGCAGTCACTCTCTAGCCCTTGGAAACCTTCCTTAGGCCTTTCTCTGGTCCTCGGCACGCTTTAGCGCCTTCTGCCTCTATCAGTTTGCCTGGTCTGGACGTTTTATGTGAGTGGGATGATATCATACATAGCTTTCTGGACGTTGCTTCTTTGTCTGTCCACGTGGGAGCACAGATCAATGCTTCATTCCTTTTTAAGGCTGAATTAAGAAGCACAGTTCAAAGAGTTAAATTTGCCAGGGGAATTTTGTGGTGAAACTGCAAAAAAACCACAAAAATCCGATGAGCAGAAGACATTCCTGTAAGCGCTTGCCTAGCAAGCGCGGGTTCCTGAGTTCGATCCCCAGTACCGCAAAAAAAAAAAAAAAAAAAAAAAAAACAGAAGACATTCCTGTTACTTTCTGCTATGGGCAGTTTTGGGAAGTAAAGTGGATGTTATGACAAGAAAGGTCCTAAGCTGTGTCCTGGGGAAAGATGTCTGCCAGGCTCCTGCGGGTGTCACTAGGCTCATTAAGTAGATGAAGCCAGGGAGGGGGAATGAGCGCAGCAGGGGAGCAGGGCGCATCTCAGGAAGATAAAGTTTCTGTGGGCTTTTTTTTTCTTTTAGTAGGATTTGGACTAATGTCAAAGGAGTCTGAGAGGGCCTGGGAGAGAAGGGATTTCCCCTGACTGGCACCGCGAAGCAGGCATGGTTTAATCATTGGAGAGCACAACAGTCTGTGCTCAGAGTGGAGGAGAAGCGAGGAGGGAGAGGGAAGTCACCGGCGAGAAAGCAGAGACCCCAGAGGAGGTGCTGCGCGGCTCTCCTGGGGCCCCGGGAGAAAGGGCGTTTTCTCGTGGTTGTGCTGCTGGCCGGGTCTGAGTCCGTTAGAGACATCACAGAAGGGGTTTTGTGCTCTCACATGAGGGACATACACTGTGGCTACAAGATGGAGGAGCAAGAAGACCTGGGGAGGTTAAGCAAGCATAGAACACAACCAAACTCCTCCGCAGGACGGGCCTTCTGCTCAGTGAGGTGAACCCCTTCCCATAAAGTCTTGGTGGTCTTCTGGCAGAACATAGATCATGAATTACCAGAAGGAAAGTGGAACTCCTCAGTTAGCTCATCTACACAGTGAAGCACTTACTGCCTGCTAGATAATGCCCTCCATGCTACATATCTTGCATGTTTTTTCTCTTGTAGATATAGACATCAAGGAACAATCAGTCCTTTTTCAACCAGAAGGATATGTGTAAACATATTGGTGTTTGTTGGTATAGTCATTCATTTACAGAGTCTTGGTACTTAGCGCTGGGTGAAGGAGTGGACCCGACACAGCCCCTGCCCAGACACTGTAACAGCGCTGTTCAGTGGAGCATCCTGTAACATGGAAACATGCTCCATGTGGCCAAGGTGATTCTCACACATGTGACTCCCAAGCACTTGAAATGTGGCTCGTTTGACTAAGGAACTACATTTTATTCATTTTTTTATTAATTTAAATGTAACAGTGGCTTGTGAGCCAGCAGCTGTCAGAGGACAGCATGGTTCAGGCGAATGAGAGAAACAGGCTCACGATTCGGGGTATATGTATACTTCAAAAGAAGGTGCTTCAGGAGCTGAAGACACAGCCTCTGGTGGTGTAGGTGACGGGAGAAATGCTCAAAGAGAGGAGATAGCGTGAAAATGAGGTCTTAAAACAAAATAGGCCGGGGTGTAGTTTAGCGGTGGAATACATGCATGGCGAGATGCTGGGTCTGATCCCCAGTACCACACAGAAAATAAAATAACCACAGTAGCAGCAGTAGTATCGAGGGGCTGGGGGCGTGCTCAGCGGTAGAGAGCTTGCCTGGCATGCCTGAGGCACTCGGTTCAGCACCAGGCTTCATCACCATCATCGTAACAGTGGAGGGCAAGGAGCAGAGCAGCTTCACGCTAGGAAAGAGTCATTGTAGTATTAGTGATGCTTTTAGAATTTATATGCAAGATCAAGAAAAGGTACATGGGTTGGTAGGGTCAAAGTGTATTTTACTATAGTATAATCACTCCATGGATTGGCTTTTGTGGTAAAGATTTACTTGAACCAATTTAAAACAAAGTTAGCATTTACGGTGTGGTATGCATCATTAGAGAAGTTGTATCATTAGGCTTAGTAACGAGATGAAGCCAGGAACAACAGGGACAGAAACTGTAAAATAGACACTTATGCAAAACAAACACAGATATTGTTCATGCAAAACAGATACAGTAATTGTCGTTATTGCTCCTCTTGCAGAAAGAAAACCAAGGTGGGAAGTCAGACGAATTTGTCCAAGGATGCACGATGATTAGAGAGAGGCACAATTTAAGTCCAGCCCTGCTTGGCTTAAGAAATCAATCTCTTTGTCAGTTCATCTCCTAATTTAAATTCCTTTCACCTGGGGGCGGTGATGAACTTCCCTGAGCATGTCTTCCGTCCCTTGTTTCTGACCCTTTAGAAATCCCATTGTTGTCTCTGATTTCACAGTGAAAATGCTTTCTGGCTAAGAAGACAGGTGTTGTAAGACAGTCTGTTCCATTAATAAAGCATTTCACAAACTCAGGGTTTGGAACTAGCTCTATTAAATAGTTCCCTGCTTTTTCCTGCATATTTATGGCACTAGGGGCCTTTTATGACCTAAAGTGGAGTAGTTGGGGAATTAGTTAAATTGGAGGAGCTGGTCCATTCATTCCCAAATTTGAATGGGCCCCTGTGACCATGCGGAGAATCCCTGTTTCTGTGTGGTAGGGACGGCTTGTTATCTGAGCCCTCCACATCTTAACCTAAGGGTCGTGACCCCGGGCTCTGACTTCTTTCCTTTTACCCTTTCTTAAGAACACATCTCAGGGACTCGACAAAGGCTTTGCCTTTAACTAAGGGAGCTGGATCTGTGCACCTGTCTGGCAGACATGGTCAAGTCTTGAAAGTACAAGTTGAGAATCTCTTATCTGAAATGCTCCAGAGCGTTTCAACTTTTGCAGTTTTTAAATTTTGGAATGTTTATGCACATTTTGTCACGTGAACATGGGTGCTCAAAAACTTTACAATTTCAGGTTCTGGATTTTGAGGAAGTACTTGTGCTTTGTCAGGAGTCCTTTTGTTTATTGTTTTGGTTTTTTTCGGACAAAAAGAGAAGCAAACAAAAAAACCTTATTTTCTATTTTTGCTAAGTCTTCTGAGAAGCCCATCTCAAAGTCACATGAAGGTACTTTTAATACTATTTGACAGGCCTTGAGGATATGTAGGAAGGAGTGTTTGAAGCAGCACCTTCTTCAAGGAGTACGATCTCTGTTGCTGACACAGGAGAGAGATTATAACTGGGCAGGCAGCCCAGAGGATCTAGGACAATGCAGGTAGTGAACAGCCAGCTCAGCAGAGGGAGGACTGGCATCAAATCTTCCAAGACGCAGGACTGAGCCCCAGAGCAAAGGAGCAGCCTATGCATGGAATGCATGCCTGGGCAAAAGAACAGTTTGGCACCTAGGTGCTTTAAAAACAACTTCCCTAGCCAGGTGTGGTGGTGCAAATCAGTAATCCCAGGACTGGGGAGGCTGAGGCAGGAGGATCGTGCGAGTTTGAGGCCAGCCTAGGCTACATAGTGAGTTTAAGACCAGCCTGAATTACGTTAAGAGAGGCCTCAAAAACAAACAAATAAAACAACTTCCCTAAAGATTCTACTGTGATTGATCAAGGTGTAGCCTGTCATCAGGGTTTTAGTTTTATAGGAAATTCTAGTGTACAGCCAAGTTTGAGGACCTCTGCTAGCCTCTACATGTTGTGCAGTCCTTGGATAGAGAGAGATGCCTTCACCGGGAAGCCTGTCAGAAGTGTAGACTGTCAGGCCTTCGCTCACACCTTGGACCAGACTTTGCCTTGTCCTGTGATCCCAGGTTTCTCCTACATACAGGCTTGAAAAGCACTGCTCTATAGAAAAGATGAGAAATAGAGCCAAGAGGACCACATCACCGCACTGGATTTTTCCCAGATTTTGGGCCAGCCTGGGGCTGAGTTATAGCTGTGGAGTGATAATACTTTCCCTTCAAGCCCATCTGATGCTTCTACTTTTCGTCAGCAAGAAGTTTCCTTGGGTTATCGCCCTTATGCTCCACAAATATTAGCACATACTCCATGGGTGCTGGGGAGAAAGCAGGGATCACTGGCCAAAGAGTTGGGCTTGCTGTAGTGGGGGTCTCCTGGGGTATTTTGCGCAGAATGTGTTATATGTGCATGCTGTAATGTAGGGTGTGTGTGTGTGTGTGTGCTGAGTTTGGGAGACAAGTTAGAGGAGTGATTCACATACACGTGAGAGAGGACAAGACTGAAGGATATGGTCTGGTCGTGAGAAAGAATCTGAGTAGCAGGACTAGGGACGTAGGTCAGTGGTAGAGTGAGTACCCTGCACAGTGGTGGTGAACCTGTGGCATGTGTGCGGCAGCAGGTACACACAATGCTCTCTGTCGGTACACTCCCTAATAGCCCCAGCAGCCAAGCATCAGATAGCAGTTATCTTTTCTAAACTAAAGCCTCGGTATTCAGGTTTAATTCCAATGTCGACACTCTGCGATAAATAAGTGAGTTTTGGGTTGCAGTCGGGCACTTGGTCTTGAAGAAGTTTACCATCACGGCCCTATCATGTATGAGGCCCTGGGTTCCACCCTCTTCTGCCCCCCACCCCCCCAGGAACAACAACAGATTCTTTTTGGAGACACCGTATAACTTGTTGTTTTGCTTTATCCTTGCGTGGCATTTTCTTCAAGAAGTGGGGAGAGTTTCTGATAATCGAAAGCTACTAGGCATAAATAAGGTCATAAACCTGCAGCCTCACTCTGCATGGTCCCCTCATGCGTGGTGGGTAGGATCATATGACTTGAGGGTTATTGGTGATTTCAAAGGGGAAAGGAAAACTCATTGCATCATTTGATGGCTGGGCAGAAGGCGGAGTTTCAAGAAAGGGAGAGGTTGAAAGTGCAGGTATGAAAGGCATGCTGGTGAGGAGGACTCCGCAGTGCGTTAGGGCAGCGGGAGCTGGCACGGGGACCCCGCGGTTCCAGAGTGTCTGGGGGCAGGGGGTTGGATGATGTAGTATGCTACACTGATTTGTTCTTTAAGGCCAAATGGAACTTGCACCTTTTCCATGCATTTTCCTAGTTCATAGTTGCTTTCATGGGCGTGTTCCCTCCCCTTCTTGCTGGCTGGTTCATCTGTTTCTTTCCTTCCCACCCACTCCCGCCTTCATTCCTAAAATTCTCTTTAATAATTTAACAAACATTTTTTGTCCTGATATTTGAACAGTATTGTGACTCATTCAGGGTTTTTGGTTTGTTTTGTTTTGTTCCTTAGGATTTTACAATATTATCTCCTAAAGTAGTTGATAAATGGACATGGACCATGTCTTACTCTTTCTTGGCTCCAGAGGGCTTTGCCTTTTGGTAAATGTGTGCAAATAATGATGCTTTGATTTTCTAAGATGAGTCATTTTCATGGGGGGCTTTGTGACTGTTTGAAATGGCTGTTTTCGGAGGTACTCATAAGTGAATGCAATCAATGAAAAATAATTTGCCATGTGCTTTTCGTTGTTTTCTAAGTTTTTTAATGTTTCTAATGAAAAAAAAATGGAACAAAGAGGGAACACAGAAGAATCTTGAAGAGCAGTAAAAATGCAAGTTCATTTTAAGAACTACATGTTACGTGTGATGCCAAAACAGATAGGTATCAGATAAATATTGGGATCTTTTGTGGTTTCAACTGCTCATTTCAAAACAGGTTTTTGGAGAACATGAAGGTATAGTATCTCAGTAAATGTCCCTGTTTTCCTGGTTTTGTAAATGTGGCGCTCATCTCCTTAGTCAGTTTTCCTCCTCTTGGTCTTGGCTGGCAGCTTTCTTTCCCTCCCTCTCCCTTGCTTCTTTTCCTTCCTCTTTCCTTTGTTTCTTTTCCTATTTGGAAATGGTCCCATTTGTTGTAGGAGGTGACTCCTGTAAGTCACTAGTCATCAGAATGGGACTCACAGAGATATTTAAGCTGTTTGGTCATATTTTATGAGCAATGAATTACACTTCATTGCTTTAATAATTTTTCTTAGTTTTAAATCATGGCATATTACTTTCATGGAACTAGGAAACCTAGCATTTGCCAAAACTCAAAGGACATGTTTTGAAATTTGGGATGCTGAAAATGTCTATCAACTTTTTGGGGGGAATTATATTTTAATTATCGTCTGTTAATGATTTTAGACCTTATGGTAGAGCAGTGCATGCATCATATAGGAAGCCAGCTAGAGCTTGATCAGAGTGAAGCAACTTTACCAAAATTAAGTCATCTCTTTTTTTTACAAAAGACCTAAACTGGAGAAATCTTTTCTAAAGAATTCCTTAATGAATCGATCAGTAGTTTATGCCCTTAAAGAATTTTTTATGATAATAATAATGAACATTTGTAACAGAGCAAAAATAAGCCATTTCCTCACATTAGCCCTCTGCCACGGAGGTTATAAAAATTGTTAATGCAAATGAGGCTGCCTTCTGTTGCCTGACACTGATAGGAAATGGATGATGGGGGTTTATGGGGTACTTAGCCATTTTGGTTCATGATAAATGGCTGACTTCAAGTGACATTCCTTCCCTGACTTCCCACTGTTCATCACCTGGAAGAATGGAACCCAAACATGAAGTTGATTTTGAAGTTGTGAAGAGTTTCACTGTGATGTAAATCCATCATAAGCCAATGTTTTAACTGATTTAGGAAAGAAATCGTATAAATGAAAACACTCATAAATGTTTTATGCTCCTGTTTTCTTTTGTTCAAAAGCCAGGGTTTTTTTTTGACTCTGCTTTGTCCCGCTGTGACTTCTGTTGCCTCTTCCTCTTCCCTTCCCCCTCTCCAAACACTCCCTGGTTTTGAAAACTCCCTAGATTTTATCTTTGCAGATGCTTTGATGTAATTGTGTTGCTTTGCCCTATAAAACCAGCCCCAAATAAGCAGAAGACTGGAACATATTTTCAGTTGTGTGTCCATCTGCATTACACAAGACTAGAATGGACACTTCCACTGCAGTATTCTCAGTGTATGCTGTTTTCTCCCTTGCCCATCATGTTCTTAAAGCACTAAGTCCTCAGTACTGCTCCTAGTCAGTGCACTGTCCCTGAGTTGCGGGCAGGGAGGCTACTTACTGGAGGAAGAGTGCCTTAGTGTGGGGTCTTGGTCTTAGAAATTCTTCTCCAGCTTCTCTTCAGAACTTTTCTGGCATTGTAAGACATGTCCATGGCCTAGTCATACCAATGTATACCTTAAGTAAGTTTGTCTTTCCAGCGTTGTCTTGGTGTTTTTCTTGGAGGAAGAGCTTGTATTTACTTCAGTAGTATGATTCTCTTCATGTTACTAGCATTTCGGAGAATATTCGATATCTTGTCCTCTAGAAATAGGTTTCTGCAGATGGTCTTAGAATCCTTTCAGTATAGTTGAGATAATTTGCTCTTTATTTCACTGTTTCTTAAAGGGATTTTGAACCACCTTGTCCGTGTGCTTTGTAGGAATGAGCATGACAACAGGTTGTCTGCTCTGTAGGACTCGGGAGGAAAGCACTCGGCTCCACTTGGAGAGCTGGTATCCCAGGAGCCCTCCCAGGAGCTGTACTGGACACAGATATTTCAGTTCCTAGCAGATTCCCCCGAGAAGCTTTTTGTGGAACCCTCCTAAACCTTTCAGCAAATGGTATCAGCTCTAGGCCAGTAAGCAGAATTTGGGGGGTCTGAATTCATTTCCTCCTCTAGAATCATAAATGCTGGTGAAATTTGAAGAAAAAGTCTGAGTTCTAAAACTAAAATTTTAATCAGGATTTATATGATCATTTTTACTATTGAAACCCTAGAAATAGCTGATACAACATAATTTGATTATGTAATCTTACATAAATCCTATCATTCTTTCAAAAATGGTTGGGATACTGGATAGAAAAAAAATACTTTTTTCCAGATTAATTGAATGAGAATCACTAATCTGACCTGGTCATTTAGTTCAGCTCAAACCAAGGAGCAAACCTTTAAATGGCCAGTTCCGATATGCTACACTAATCTATGCAGACTATTGAAATACATCCATAATTTAATTTTTGGCCTACATTTGCCCAGTAGGACGGTCTGTGACATGGAGGCGGGCAGGGAGGAGGTGGCAGAAGGAGGAGAACTTGGGAGGGAGGGCCGGAGGGCTGGCAGAGGGAGCTGCCAGGAGGAGCAGGGTGCGGCACAGACACCCCGGTGGACCACACAGGCTACACCACTTCCCACTTCTTTAACTCTGGCCCCTAAAGTGAACATTAATGGCCTTTTACTTTCACTCTGTCTTATTATTTTTCTCCTGCTGCCCACCCCCTACAAAGGGGTATGAATGTGTTGAAACTAAGGAAAAATAAAAGCAGATCAAAGATATGCAGGTTCCTCTGGGGCATGTGGTGTGAAAGATTGGAACAGACACAACTTACCATCCATATTGTCTTAGGAGTGAATGGTGAGTCGCCCCGCTGGTTTTGGAGGAGACAGAGGTTCTGTATTTCAGAGGATTTTAGTTGTTAGTTTTGATTTATGCAGCTGCCACTTCTGAATGCAGTGTGCTCTTGAGGTCTAGGTCTTCACTCTGATCCCTTTAAGGTGGAACAACAGCTTCAAGGTGCTGGATTCTTACCCTGGTGCTGTTCATGTCAGCTGTCAGACTTACGCAGAAACTGCCAAAAAACCACTCAGTGGGTTTGTTAAATTAAAAATAGGAAAAAAATTAGAAGTTACAAAATAGAAAGAAATTATTATTCGGAATTTTTTTTTTAAATTCTGAAATGTGTTGGAAATAAGTTTTGGGGGACTAAACGCTTAAGCATAATTATAACATTCTCCAGAGACTTTTTAGTTTTGAAATTCTCAGTAAAGAATCAGCTATCTGTTAGTGATTGTCTGTCCTCACTGACTGACTCGAAGGTGCGATGTTAGTTTTACTCTGTAGGCTGTTACTTTGCTGCTGCTTTGCACTTCAAAAAGCTCTAAGGTCACTCAACTGATTATGACTTTGCCACTTCCTGTCCTATTGTCCTTACAAAGGACCTTTGTGGGTTTAGACCTTTCTGTAGAGAAATCAGCCCAAGTAAAAATCTTGATATTTGCATGTCTATTAAATTCAACATGTCTGCCTCTCACTGAAGCCAGTTTAGGTGGATAATTTATAAGGCCATACTTCCTGAGACTTGAAAATTCCTCTAAAGGAGGGTTGGAATGTCTCTGCTTCCCCTTTTTGCTGAATTGTGTAATAGGATAAAAGAGCCAGGAGCTAAAACTACTGTGTGTGTAGGGGGAGGGGGCAACCAGGTCAGAAGAGGCTCCCATTTCTATGAGATTCTCCTGATCTACAACCAAGGCAGTGAGTCAGAAGCATCGAGACAGTTCTGACACGTGCAGTGCACTGCTCTTTGTAGAATTTGCGCTTCTTTGCTGCCACAGAGCTGTAACCCTTCCTGCAGGCACCATGCCTCTCCTTAGATGTCATCTGTGAGCGACCATGCGCTCAGGTGTGAACTAGCAACCCTTGCCTTTGGCTCTGAGTCAGAGCCCGTGGTATTTTTATTTTTTTTCCCTGATTGTGATCATTCTCTGCTGCAAGTAATTATCAGTTATATAATTTTCAGTGTGGAAAGACTGGACACAGGGGCTAGACAAATACTTTACCACTGAGCTATATCCCCATACCCTTCCTCCTCTTTGAGACATGGCCTTGCTAAGGTGCCCAGGCTGACCTCGAACTTGTGGCCCTCCTGCCTTAGTCTCTAGAGTAGCTGGGATTGCTTACACTCCTGTGCCACTGCTTTGAAGTAAGCTGGTAAGAGCATTGAGCAAACAAATCTAGGATTATTACTTCCATAGCATCCTGTGCTTTTCAGCACTTCAGTGTGTGAGGAACCACGGAGCTGGTTTACAGACACAGTCTCTCTCTCTTGTGCATATGCTTCTAATAATATTATTCATTTGGATTTTTAAAAATGTACGGCTGACCTCTTCCTAACATACCAGATTCACAGGTACATTTCCCTAGATCTCCATTGTATTAATGAGTATCTCGAATAAAATAGTATAAAATATAACTCGTGCTTCCCCTACATAACCCAGCCCCCCCCATTCCTGCTTTTCTTTGGTTCTCCCCCTCTCCCATTTTAATGGTGCCTGGATGCTCAGGTCAAAACCCAAGCGTTACTTTCTTTTAGCTTTCCCTGTCCGTATCACGCATTCCATCTGCCAGCTGATATTTCTCGGGAGTAGGTGCCCAGTCTTCTTTCCATGCCTGTTTCTCCATGGTGTTTCCATACCCTGTCATGGCTTCCTTCAGTGAGCGCCATGGCCTTCAACCCGCTGCATGCAGGCCCAGAGTCATCCTCTTAAAGCAGAGGTCACATCCTGTCCAGCTTGAAGCCCTGAGGCAAGTTCTCATCACTCTTGGAACAAAATCGAAATTCCTTGGCCACAGGCCCTGCATGGGCTGGTATCTGGCCACTTCTTCACTCTTATCTCGTATCACTTTCCTCTTGCTAACTGACTGTTCCTCAAGCCCAGCCAGCACATTCCCACCTCAGGGCTTTTGTCTTAGCTGATCTTTGTCCTGGAATTCCCTTTCCTAGATCTCCACATGGCTTGCTTCTGTTGCTTAGGTCTTTACCTAAAATGTCAAAGAGGCCTTGCCTGCACATCTCGTCTACATTATGCCTCTTCTTCCCCTGTTGATTTCATCCCATTTATTATTTTATTCCTAGCAAAGATCACTCTCTAAATTTTTACTTAGTTACGTATTATTATAACTCACCATCCCACGAGGCCAGAGGCCTCATCTGCCTTACCCACTAAGGGATCCACCATGCTTGGAACATCACCTGGTATATACAGTAGGTGCTCTGTAAATGTCTCTGGTTACATTTGTGACTAAGAATATTGAGGCACATGAGGAGTATAAACTGCTGAACTTATAAAGATGAATGTATATTACATTTAGCGACAATAGCCCAGCCAAATCTTAATGACAGTTAAATGGCCCATAGGCAAGGGAATAAACCTCTCTCTTCTGGTTTTTTTATTAATGACCAGGAAAAAGAGATTAGTACTCTCAGTCAGTTAGCTTTTTCTCTTGGAGATCTGTGCACATAAAAAGGTCATCAGTTATCAGTGCTAGGTATTGTCTATTTGAGATTTTGTGTGAGTGTTGCACACTTGGAGAGCAGTACACAGTGTACCCCTTGCAGAGAAGAGTCTGAGCTATGCTGAGCACTCGTTATGATGAGGACAGTTTGCACTGAGCAAGCAGCAGCCATGCAGACGTCCCTCTTTTTCTGTGTCTCTCTCAAAAGAGAACATTAGATCGCACCCTGAATGTGGCAAACAGTTCATCTAATTGTAAAGTTTCTAAATATATGATGTCCCAAAGAGTGATGAATGTATATAGATAATTAAAAATTACCTTTTATCTTGTGACTGTGAATCTTGGCAAATTAAGTATAATAAATTGAATGTATACCTCTGCTTAAGGCAGAGGAGAGGAGCAAATGGAAAGACCTTTTTCTTTCCCTTGCTGTGGTTTATTAAGTAATGTCAACAGTGTATAGGCCACAGGCTCACCAAAATTAAAAGATGATAGTGATATTTTGTTTTTGTTTCTTGGATTTCTGATACCACTCTGGAATTCTTCTTATACTCTTCTTTCCAGTGATCCATTGTGTTATTTTCTGTCATTTGATCGATATTTTCCCTTCTACTTTTTATGAAATATAGCAGCCTTTGAAGTTAAGAACTTTTCTCAGTGACATTCCTCATAAATTTCCCAGTTTCGCCTGTTTTCTATGTCTTTCTACATGGTAGCAACTTGCCCTTAAGATTTCTGGGCAACCTTTCCTCCCTCTGTTCTGCTGTAAAACCCCCAAATCTGAGTTCTGTTGTATTCTTGACAGTAAAATCTTCAGTTATTTGCAGCCATCACTATCAATCCATTTATCACTTCTCCTGATAGGAACTAGCCAGGAATCCATAGTTGGTATATTTGTGGCTATCTGATTCAGATCAGGCAGAATTAATATTCAGTTTCTGTTATTTGAACTTTCTCCCTGCTTGAGATTTGATTTTTGTCTGAGGTGAAATCCTGTTTTTAAATTAAGATTAGATTTTAATTTTCATTTTTGCTTTTGAGACAGGGTCTTGCGATGTAGTTTAGGCTGGCCTTGAACTCATTGTGTAGCCCAGGCTGGCTTCAAACTCATGGCTATCCTCCTGCCTCAGCCTCCCAGGAGTGCTAGAATTACAGGGATGCACCACCTCTTATGGTAGAGCAAATTTAAAAGTGATTTCTTTTTCTGATTGAATTATGGATCTATTAATCATGAATGAGCAAGATATCCAGACCACCCCAGGTCAGGCCAGCTTTGAGCTTTCTCCGCCTGGTGTCCCTCACAGGCAGCTGCCCGAGAGGACAACAGCATCTGACTTCTTCCCACCACAGCAGGGGTCCGAGGAAGGGAGGAGAGGAGGCCCAGCTGGTCCTTCTCCTCACTCCCACCTCTTGCATTGCCTTGGGCCACTTGTGGCCCTCGACCTAAGGTCATGGTTCTTTACCACAAACTTTTTCCTTTTGGGTTCCTGCAATCAATCCTTCCTCTCATCTGTTTCCCCTAGGAGTAGTAAAAGTTCTTCTGTCTCTAGTGCCAAATTAGGGTAGTATTTCTTAGGGTTCTTTATGATGTATCCCATCTTTGTAAGTAGTCTCTCTGAAAGTAACATATGTAGATTGTCCTAATTTGAGTATACCTTCAGGATGCATTGGGATTCTGTCTGACACAACTGTTGCTTTTTAGATTTGGGATACTATCTACTCTTTTTAGCTAAGAACCTACTATACAAATACCACCTGAATAGTCTGGAGTAGGTGCAAAATAGAACACGTCACTGCTTCCTGTGGGACCTACCATGTAAGATATACAGCAGTATAGCTACTGTAAAACAGACATGGTGTATCTGTCCGAAGTCTGGGGATGTCTATATCGTTATCTGTATTATAATTTTGCATTTAGAGAACATTCCAGTTATTCAGATACTTATAACTCACAATCCCGGAAAGACTTTCTCCTAGCCTCACACATTTGCAAGATTAAGCACTGGCTAGGAGTATCACCATCACCGTGACCACTGGTCCATGAGGAGTGGATTGTGTGTGTAGAGGGGACCTGCACTTTGCCTTAATTCTCTTTGGAGTATTAATACCACATGGTGCTTTGCTTAAACTGAAGGGTTTTTTTTAACATCATGATTTATTTTGTTTGATTGGGTCCAACCACTGGTCATAGATCTCTAACGCACAGTTCCCAAACCTCTGCCAGTGCTCCTAGTACCCCTAGAATGAGGAAGAAGATGCGACCCTGATTTCCACGCCACTGAAGCCCACAGTGCTTTGGGTCCTCCTTAGTAGTAAAGAAGAAAGGAAAGGCATATGTTTCTTTCAGAGCAGAGAAGAGATTTGGAAGAGAAGCAGCCTCTGTTGGTGAACTGAAAAGGGTGGGGCGGAGGGAGGGGTAGTGGTGGATGAAGCAGGGAGGCGGGTGGATGAAGGAAGTGGAAGGAGGAAAGGCACCTGGTGACAGGAGGGCGGACGCGGTGCTGGTGAACATGTGGCCGCCCACCCACGGGCTGTTTGTATCGTTGGAACCTCTAAGAGGTTCACCATCACTGAGCTAGGGAAAGAATGTGATCAAGCCAGGTGAAGGACATTTCATACTGGAAAAGTAGCCATCAGCTCTTCTCCTCCTTCCCTCTAGTGCCCCTGGGTTTTCTCTATACCCTGGGCGTGAATCCGGGTCCTAGCAGGAAACACGTGACATCCAAACTGGGATGACTTGAGGAGCATTTTGTAAAGCAGTGCAGAGCAACAGGAAGCGTAGTGTGGGCCCCTGCTGGTGACAGTGTTCTCATCTCTGCAGGCCCGAGCTAAGGTAAAGAGCCATCCGAGAACCCAGGCAAGCAGAAGGCCGTGAGGAGAGGGCTACAGACGGGAGCTGTGACCTCCAGTGGAGGAGTCAGGCAGCTCTGCCAGGTCTGTCAGTAGGAAAGTACTCTGACTTCACCTCCTGCTTCTCGTCTCCCTCCAGGGCGCCCGTGGCCCAGAACACAGGTCACGTGTGTGTGTGTGGGGGGTGCACACAGCTTCCCGTCCCTGGTGCTCCCTCCCCTACCTTCTCCTTCCATCCCAGCACCCTGAACGGAGCTGTTTTCCTCCCACGGTTGCTCAGCTTTCTCTTGTTAGTTCCATTCTTTTATTTTTTTAAAGTATAAAAACAAAAAGATATTAACAAACAGACACAAAATAGCATAAGAAGAGTACAATCGAATCTGAGTTACAGATAAGGTGACAGGGAATCAACAATGGTTGTTGCATTACATATTGATAACTTCTAAGTGTATATTCAGGAAAACAGATATAGACATGCAAAATTGATCAGACAATTAATCATCAGCTACTCCTTACAATAAAGTGACCTAAGTCAGTAGTGCAATTTCTTTTTAAAGTGTGAAAGCAAAAAGAACTACATCAACAACAACAGAAAAAGAAAGAAAAAAAAAACGAAAAGCATTAACAAAGAGACACAAAGTAGCTCAATAACCGTATAATCGGAATTGAATTATAGACAAAGCAACAGAAAACCAACAATAGTTGTTGCAGTGCATGTTGATATCTTCAAAATGTATGTTCCAGAGAACACATATAGACATACAGGATTGATCAAACAACCCGTCATCAACTATTCCATACCATTAAGTGACCTAAGACAATAGTAGAACCATATTAGCCCTCCTGCACATATGTATACACATACATACATTCATACATACATTTTTACCTCTTTCTTTTCTCCTTTCCCACGTCCCATCTGTTCTTTACTTTTGAACAGATTTCCTTCATATCTCTTAGTTTATGTTCCCACCCTCAGGTTCTTACACCAGTGACACAATACATTGCCTGCACATGTACCTCTGATTTATTTCACTTATGCATATGGTGTCCAATTGTGACCATTTGCCTACAAAGGCCCCAAATCTGTCCCCCTTTATAGCTGAATAATATTCCATTATATAAAAATGCCACAGTTTTTTAATCCAGTCTCCTGTGGATGGACATTTGGGTTGCTTCCACAATTTAGCTATTACAAATTGCGCTGCTATAAACATGGGTGGACATATATCAGAGTGATATGATGCTTTCAGATCTTCTGGGAAAATACCCAGAAGGGGAATAGCTGGTTTGAATGAAACCTCTAGACCTAGTTTGCTGAGGAATCTCCAAACGGCTCTCCACAGTGGTTGCACCAGTCTGCATTCCTACCAGCAATGTAATAGAGTCCCTATTTCTCCACAGCCTCACCAGCATTTGTTATTGGATGAGTTTTTCATACTGGCCATTCTTACTGGGGTGAGATGGAATCTCAGTGTTGTTTTTATTTGCATTTCTCGAATGACTAAGGATGTGGAACATTTTCTCATATATTTATTTGCCATTTGTATTTCTTTATCTGAGAAGTGTGTATTCATCTCAGATGCCCATTTCTGGATTGGGTCTTTGAATTTGGTCAGGTACATTTTTTAATTCTTTGTGTGTTCTGGATAGAAGACCTTTGTCTGAGGGACAGCCAGCTAGGATTTTTTCCCAATTTGTGGGTTTTCTTTTTACTTTGCTGGTGATTTCTTTAGATGTACAAAAACTTTTCAGTAGCATGTGGTCCCAGTTATTGATTCTTTGGAGTGTTTCCCTTGCAGTTTCATTTTTGTTCATGAACTCTCTGCCTACTCCTATGTCTTCAAGATTTTTACCTACTTTCTCTTCCAATAGATTTAGAGTTTCTGTTTTAATGTTGAGATCTGTGATCCATTTTGACCTGAGTTTGGTGCATGGTGATAGACTTGGGTCTATTTTCAGTTTTTGGCAAGAGGTAAGCCAGTTTTTCCAGCACCATTTATTAAACAGGTCATCCTTTTTCCAGTGAGTTTGGTTGGCCCCTTTGTCAAATA
>PVLD010015830.1:0-47146 GCA_004027595.1 Dinomys branickii
GACAGTCACTGGAGACGGTGCTGAAGGCAGGCTACCCTGCTGGGCGTGTCCGTCCTTCAGCATCTTCCATAAGTTGATTGCTCTTTACCATAACTCATTAACTGGCAGTTACAAAAACACTAATCATATTCATTCTTTAAAACAACAACACATACACCTGTTGCCGCATGTTGACCAGGGCTTAGTTGCAGAGAATGGAACCCATTCTAGCTAGTTTAAGCAGTAAGTGACTTGTTACTGGAACTAAACGAGTCACAGAAGTCGGAGCAAAATTAAATCATTCCTACAGACGGGGGACCTGCCGCTGCTTCCCTACAATTAGGAAGTTTCTGCTGCCGTTAGGGAAGCTGTCACTGCAGCTGCCAGTTCAAGAGCTACATTTCCTGTTCCTTGTCCGCTTCCCTGAATGCATGCCCTCTGCCCTGTCCTGATCCCTGCTGGCTTCAGAATCCGAATGATACACTAACGCATCTGACTGCAGAGTGTGATTCAGATCTCATATAAGGTAGCAGGATGTAGCTCAGTAGTGGAGCATTTCCCTAGCATCTGTGAGGGTGTGGAAACCCCCAGCGCTACAAAATAAATCAGCTAGCTGTTGGACACTAGAAGACTACATTTGCTGAGCCAACTGTGAATAGGGCTCGCCACCACATTTCCTCAAGTAGTGCTCGCTTCCTTCCGTGCCAAGTGGGCGTTTTCTTGGTCTTTTATGAAACAGGGTTTCACTGTGCAGTTCAGGCTGGTGTTGAACTCTGTGTAGTCCAGGCTGGCCTCAAACTCACAGATCCTTCTCCCTCAGCCTCCCAAGTTCTGGAACTATAAGCATGCGCCACCACACCTGGCTCAGTGCGAAGTTTCTTGAAACAGTTGTCTGCACTTGCGCCTCTTTTTTTTTTTTTTTAACACCAGGGTCTCACTAAATGGCCAAGGGTAGGCTCAAACTTGTGATCCTCCACACACCTATTATCCCAGCACTCAGGAGGCTGAGGCAGGAGGATCATTGTGAGTTTAAGACCAGCCCAGGCTGCAAAGTGAGGGGAAGGCCAGTCCGAACTCCATAGCAAGACCCTGTCTCAAAAAGATCAAAAACAAAAAACCACTTGTGATCCTCCTGATTCAACTTCCTGAGTACTGGGATTACAGGCATGTGTCACCACACTGTACTATTTCTACTTGGTCTTTTTGTGTTTTTTTTTGTACAGTGCTTCGGATCAAACCCATGGCCTTGTATACATTAGGCAAGCACTGTACCACTGAAGTACACCCCCACTCCGTTCTCACTTCAGAACCCACTAATCTACCCGCTCCTTTCTCACGACCACCTCCACACCACCTCCTAATTGCAGGATGGGTGGTCTGTTTCAGTCCTATTCCCCTCCCCTGGGTGTTCAAGTAACATTGTTTCTTGGAATGCTTGTGGTAGAAGCCCCATCAGTGTTCTGCATGAAGGAATCACTTTCCTCAAAGGCCTTAGACTCAGCAGCAGGCGTCACCTCTCACGTAATCATGGGGGGCGGGGGGCGGTTACCGGGAATTGAACTCTCAACCTCAGGCTTGCCAGACAGGCGCTTATGCCACTGAGCTATATCCCTAGCCATGATCACCTTGATTGTGCTGTTCATCCAGTCTTTCACAGTGCCTTCACCTTCAGCCACCAAATCCTGACATTCAAATAGACGACCCTGCAGCTAACCAGTTCTTTCTATTTCTACCATAGCGAGCTCTTCTAGCTGATGAGTTTTCCGCATTTCGTTTTATCTTCCACCTACCTTAGCACAACTTTTAAGATATTTAAGTAATCTTTTCCCAATTGCCTAGCAGTAGTAATGGCAAAGGCTTTTCCAAGCCCTTAGTATATGCCAAGCATTGTACAAAGTACTCTGCATATTACATTTAATTCCACGTTATCCAAATAAGAGTCTCCTACTAGGTCCCCACTTGTTAGGTCAGAAAACTGAAGGTTATAGAATTCACAAGATTTAATCCAGGCTCCTTGGATATGTGGAAGTGGGATTAGAGTTACGTCTGCTACCTCAAAAACCAATATTCTCAGCCCCTCTGAATTTCAGTCTTTTGGCAGTACCAGGGATTGAACTCAGGACTATGTGCTTGCCAGGCAGGCACTTATTCCACTGAGCTATATCCCCACCCCAGAATTTCATTCTCTGACAATGGTTAATGACTATTCTATCTATAACATAACATATGAGGAGCACCAGCAGAGACCACCAGGCTGGTGTAAAGGCAACACAGCATGGAGCTTATTGTTCCTAGGTGCAGGCAGGCAGCAGTAAAACCGTGTGCCCTGAACAAAGAGAAGTGTGTTCCTTTTATATGGATGGAGAGAAAGCAGGGGACATTAGGTGAGAAGACTTTCATAAACATTTGTGCTCAGAATTCTCTGGCAAGCTGGGCGTGGTGGTACGCGCCTGTAATCCCAGCGCTCAGGAGGCTGAGGCAGGAGGATCATTACAAGTTCGAGGCCAGCCTGGACTACAAAGTGAGTTCAAAGTCAGCCTGAACTGCATAGCAAGACCCTGTCTCAAAAAGACAAAAAAAAAAAACCTCTCTGGCAGTCTTGAGGTATCTAGTCCTCTGATACTTGAGGTCAGTGCACAAAGTCCTTGAAAATCTGGTGTAAACTTTGGGGTATCTCCAGATGTCCTGGGCCCTGCAAAATTCCTTGTCTTATCTCTACAATATCCTGTGCTTGCTGATGATAGCTTCCGTACTGAGCTGAGTTCCCTGCAGGGGGTGGTGTCTCTGCTGGCGAGCAGGTTGGGTCTGGGAGAGTCAGGTCCGATTGGAACCTTACCTGTTCCACCATACATCTTCCTGCCTGAGATGTCCCCCCACACACACACATACACACTTCTGCTTAGCAAATTTCCATCCCATCTTCAAGTCCCAACTCAAATGTGGCCTTTTTACCCTTTTCAAGCCCCATTCTGTACTCTTCTCTGTTCATACTTTTTAAGTTATTGAGTCTTCTCAATGCCTGTATCAATCAAGATTTAGAGAAACAGTCTCCAGCCATACCACCCTGAACGTGCCCAATCTCGTCTAGAGAACAGACACTACATGATACTTAAAACAAAGGAAAAGTTAGAGAATTGTGTTTACAAAGTCATAGGAATAGCTGGAGGAACTGGCTCTAGGTGGGGCCAGACACCGCTGAATTAACCCACCAAGGGCCTGCAGTCTGATGGCCTCGAGGAGTGTGTTGGGGTGTGGGCGTTACAGGGGATTCCACCTAGAGCCTTCTCACTGAGCTCTCTGTCCAGCTACATTGCCCGGGCTGGCCTCAGACTTGGGACATTCCTGCATCGTCCTCCAAGGTTGCTGAGATTACAGCAGGAATATGCCCCTGCACCCAGCTGTGTTTTTTGTTTTTAAGGAAATCAGTTATTTTCAAGTTCAGAGGACTAGATACCGTATGCCAACACCACCCCCTCAAAAAAAAACCACTTCGTTGCTGTAGTACTTGAGTACTAAGTGGAAAGGCAAAAGCTGCTTGAGAACAGTATGGGCATGATGGCGTGTGCCTGTAGTCAGCATTTGAGAGGCTGAGGCAGGAGGCTCACCAAAGGTTCAAGACTAGGCTGGAAGTTTAAAAAAAAAAAAAAGACTAGGCTGGGCTACATGATGAGACCCTGTCTTAAAGAAAGAAAAGTCACAAAATCAGTGAAAAGGTAACATTGAAGTAGGACTCAGTACAAATTTAATCTTCAACCTAAGACTAGCCCAAGGAACTTGGCAATGTCAGTTAAATTTTCTGTTCCTCAGTCCCCTCTTCTGTGAAGACAGGGACTGGAAATAGATGGTCTTCAATCCAACCCTACTATTTTGGGTGTGTGTGTGTGTGTATGTGTGTCTTTTTGAGACAGGATCTCACTATACAGTTTAGGCTGGCCTTGAGCTCACTTTGTAGCCCAGGCTGGTCTCGAACTCACAACGATGCTCCTGCCTCAGCTTCCAAGTGCTGGGATTACAGGCATGCGCCCCCACTCCCAGCAGTATAACCATTTCTGGAGCTTTTGTTCATTATGTAGAAGTTTCTCATTAGCCTTAAAATATTCTCTGAGAGCACTCCGGTGAGGTGAGAGAGGCAATGGGAGGAAAATTTGCCCTCACCACATAGAACCAAACAGTCTTTTGTTAAACAAATAGATCAACTTTCATATTCCCTAATTTCTCAGCTTGACGTTTTGGTTCATCTGTTCTTAGGGGTTAAAAGAGGGGAAAATTCTTCAAAGAACCATCACTGATTCTTGGAGCTCACGGCCTCAGTAAGAAGCGCCTTGAAAGCAGCCTCCAGGCTATGTGAGCCAGATTAAACAGCTTTCTGCTAGGTCCCTGTAGCCATCTTCGGGCTATTTGAGGCGCTTACTGTGTTTCTTTGGCCTGATTTTTTTCTTCAAGAATTGTCCTGCATTCTCTTGCTTTTCTGATATAAAATGCTTTTCAGAAAACCACTTCTAGACAAACCTTCAGATGTTAGCCACGGGTCAGTTTTCCAGACTGAGTTTTTATTTGTTATTTCCCTCAAAATAGGAGACACCCGGCAGGGACTGGTGCTGGCTCCAGAGAACACTGTGGCACTTAGGAGCTGCACGCAGACGTTTGTTTCTCCCCTGCTAATATGCTTGGTTATTTTGCTTCAAAGCTTGTTTACCAATTCCAGCTTGGTCCCTAGACTCTCTTTCTTTCTCCCTGCCCCCTGCATTGTGCATTTCAAAAGGTGGAGAAAACAGCAGCTTCTTCCAGGCGTCTTCGGACTGCAGAATCAGCAGGCCAGTGTGTCAGATGGAGCACCATTCACCAAGCCTTTGCGCAGGTTTCAGGTTGGCGGAGAAACCGCTTAACATGCAACTCAGTTTCTTTTCTAAGGGCTTCTCATAGACACAGGCTGCTGCCTCTCCTTGATGCAGGAAAAAAAAACGGAAATAGCAGGGTGTAGCTCTCAGTCAAAAATGATACAAACCCCAGTGTGTTACATCTATTGCTGCATGGAGCCAAATTAAATACGATGTACACAGGAACATTTGTTTTAGTTACAGCCCTACCCTCAGGCCATTTATAGTCAAAGACTGTTTGTCAAAGCATAGTCCAACTAACCATCACCTACATCAGAATTACTTTGGATGCTTATTTTAAAATGCAGATTCCTGGGCTCTGGTCCAGATTTCTTGAATCAGAATATGTAAAAACAAGACATGGGGATCTAATTTTCACGGTATATCTCATATTCACTCCAATGCATAATAATATTCTAAAACCACATATTACTTGAATAAGAGCTTTTTAGGAATTTACAAGGACCACAATTACACTACTTAAGTCTTTAAGGACCTACATCCTTAGCCCACACACTAACCACAAAGTCAAGAGCATAGCATAGTACTGATTAGCGACATGAAGATAATGAAAATACAGTACCCATGTCATAAGATCCTCTAATGGAGCTGAGCGTGGTGGCACACACCTGTATTCCCAGCCAGCACTAAGGAGGCTGAGGCGGGAGGATGGATTCAAGGCCAACCTGGACTGCATAGTGAAACCTTATCTCAAAAAGACAAAAAAAAGTAAATTAAAAAGACATTTTAAAGGAATACTTCCTAGCCAAGCATGGTGGCACACGCCTGTAATCCCAGCACTCGGGAGGCTGAAGCAGGATGATCCATGTGAGTTCGAGACCAGCTTGGGCTACAAAGTGAGTTCAAGGCCAGCCTGAACTGCACCGCAAGACCCTGTCCCAAAAAGACCAAAAAATTAAAAAAAAATTTTAAAAATAAAGGCATACTTCACGTCAAAACCAGCCATCCAAAAAAGAAATTACTCCTTTTTTAGCCCACTTAACCCATTGCTGGAGAAGGAAAGTAAATGTCTGGATGTGATATAAATTATTTTCTGGGCTGGGGATATAGCTCAGTGGCACAGCGCCTGCCTGGCAAGCACAAGGTCCTGAGTTTGAGTCCTAGTACCAAAATATATATATATTTTTTTCTGTCTTGGCATGGTAGTGCACGCTTATAATCTCAACACTCAGGAGGCTGAGGCAGGAGAATGGCTTCCAGTTCCAGGGCAGCCTGTGCTACCTAGTGAGTTCAAGGCCAGCAAGACCCCGCCTCAGAAACAAAACAACATGAACTGGAGGATCGTTAATGGGCTCCCTGCTGTTGGGCAAGGAAGGAAGAAAGCTGGAGCCCAGCCTGGGCAACTTCCACTGTTTAGTGAGACCCTGCCTCAGAAAGGGCTGGGGCTACAATTCAGTGTCAGGACCCTGGGTTCAGACCAGGAGGGCGGGAGGGAAACAGTAGCGGATGCCGGTTCCTGCGTCTGAACTGGGTAGGGATTGAGAAACGAGTAAAGGGAAGCCCTCACGCAGTTTCTTTCTCCCTTCCCTCAGACTAACTGACCCTGTGTTCTAACCCCGCCACCTGCTGCTTCCTAAGGGTATAGGAGGGTAGGATGGTATATTTGAGGGTTTTGTGGGGATGTTTTTTGCTCCTGGGAATCGAACTCATGACCTTGCACTTGCCAGGCAGGTGCTGTACTGCTGAGCTATATCTGGAATTTTTCTTCTCCATGACAAGTAATATAATATTTAATCTTTCTGCACCTTTCTGTCTTGGAGCGGGCCGTAAAGAGATTCTCTGACCTACCCTTATCGTAGTGGGTGGGAAGACCCTCCTTGTTCAGGAAGGGGGAAGCAGAGAAGCCGAGTAGACAAGAGTAGACAGATTTTGTGCGTTGTCCTCGTCTGGTAGTATTAGATATGCAGTGAAATCTCCATCAAAAACCAAAAGGACGGGGTCTAGAGAGGTCCCAGGTAACTGAAAACATTTCTAGAGGACGGCATCCTGCGCATGGAAACTGCCCCTCTGCGTGCTTCACCCTATGCCTCTCCTCAACGGCATCCCTTGTAATATTCATTGTAATAAACCGGTAAACATCAGTTAGGGTTTCTGAGTTCTGTGAACCACTCAGGAGCATTAATCCCCATTTGCAGCCGCGCGATCAGAAGCATCAGGGGTTGGTGACTGGCGTCGGAAAGAGAACGGCAATCTTGGGGACAGAGCCCTCTATCGGTGGGAAAGGGTACTGCCTCCAGGTAGACGGTGTCAGAACCGAATTGGAGGACAGCCAACTGTCGTCCTGTGGTGTGCGGGGAAACCACAGACACATACACACATCTGGCATCAGAAGTAAACTCTGTGCAGCTGTGCTGTAGCTCGGGACAGAGGGCTGGGCTAGTGCGTGTGAGGCCCGGGCTTCCACCGCCGGCACCGGATGGGCGATCCGTGTTGCAAGAGCAGAGTGGGAAAAACTGGGTTTGAGTCTGCGTTTGTTTTCACTAGAGTAGATTTTTTTAGTAAGGAAAGAATGGCATATGAGGAAAGTTGTACCCAGGGCTTCCAAGGAGAAAACTGTAGTCTCAACAGATTCTGACAGAAAGGGAAAAGGAGTATCGGTGAAGTTCGAGCCTCGCCGCTAATTCTAAAGAGAAAGCGGGTCAGGGTTGTTGCTCTCCTGGGTGCCCAGCAGGTGGCGTCACAGTCTAAGGCTGCCGGGGACTACGGTGGAAATGACCGGGGAGCAGCTTACAGTCTTTGGGAGCCTAAGGGAGAGCATAAGCAGGGTGCTTTTGCTACTGTCCAACCCGCTCATCCTAAACACGCCTGTCTCCTTCCTTCTCCTGCCTTGGAAACTTTAGTGTGAGACAGACCATATGTGCCCTGATAGCTTCTGGTATCCAGCTAGGGAGGCGCGACTCTAAGGACTGCGGTCAAGGAAAACTGGGAAGAGAGGAATCCCGAGAGGTTTAAAGCACTTTCCCAAAGTCCAGGCTCTTGGCTGTCCAGTGTGCATTCAAAGTTGGCAGTGCAGTGAGATGTCCTCCTCCCAGCCAATCTGGAAATGCCAGCATCTTACATCCATCGAGGAACCCGCATCCTCCCCAAACACCCCCACACACAAATCTAAAAGTGACACAAACCAGGAACGGCAGAGCAGGCAAGCAGGCAGCTTCGCGTCCAGCCAGCTGTCTGGCCTCCAGGACACCAGGCGTCACATTAATGCATGGGTGGGCACCTTGCTGTTAGCAGGCACAAGGCCATGATCGCCAGTTGGGAACAATCAGCCCGCCAAGGTGGGGGGCAGCCTGTGGCAGCGTGCCCATCAGCTTCCCTGCCACCAGCTGAACGGAGCCAGAACCACTGAATGCCTTCCTGCCTGTGAGAAAATAGACTCATTCAATGCAGCGAGGAAAAAAGAGTCAAGGAAAGGGGCAGCGCTCTACCTAAAAAACATGACTAAAACCCGGCGAGGAGGCGCACGCCCGCAATCCCGGCACTCGGGAGGCTGAGGCAGGAGCATCACTGCGAGTCTGAGACCAGCCTGGGCTACCAAGTGAGCTCAAGGCCAGCCTGAACTGCACAGCGAGACCCTGTCTCAAAAAGACAAACAACAACAACAACAAAAAACAGAGAGAGAACGGCGCCAGGGACACAGCTCAGTGGCAGAGTCTGCGCCTGGCAAGCACAAGGTCTTGAGTTCAATTCCTGGTACCAGAAAAAAAGAATTGAGAGAACAGAGTTTAGGGAGATTCCAGTACAACAAACAACAACACTCATCCATTGTCCTCGCTATCCGGGAAATCTTAGCCCTCGGGGAAGAATGAGTGGCCAGAATAGTCAGGGTAATTAATATCCTCTCCTCCGGTTGCATTATGCTGAGTTTCAAGAAGAACGTCACTTCTCATCTTCCACGGGATTTGCAGTGTGTGCTAGTGGGGGACGGGACCCGAATCCTACTTTCAAGGAATTTGCAGGCTATGCCACCTATTGATATATAATGTTACCCATACAACACAGCAAAAAACAATTCTCTCTCTCTCTCTCTCTGTCTTCCTTTCTTTTTCTTTTGTTGTTTTTGTTGTCACTGTTATTTGGGGGGGTTGTTTTGTTTTGAGACAGGGTCTTGCTGTACAGTTCAGGCTGGCCTTGAAGTCACTATGTACCCAGACTGGCCTTGAACTCATGGTGATTCTCCTGCCTTAGCCTCCAGAGTACTAGAATGACAGGCCTGTACCACTACACTCAGCTTTTTTTTAATACTAAAGATTGAACCTCAGGCCTTCGCACTGAGCTAAGTTCTCAGGCATTTTATGTATTTCAAGATAAGATTGCATGCCTGGGAGGCTGAGACAGGAGGATCCCTGTGAGTTAAAGAACAGCCTATGCTACATAGTGAGTTCATAGCCAGCCAGTACTACATAGTGAGGCCCTGTCTCAAGAAAATAAAACAAGTCAGGCATGATGGCACACATCTATAATCCCAGCACATGGGAGGCTGAGGTAGGAAGATCACCGCAAGTTCAAGGCCAGCCTGGGCTACAAAGTGAGTTCAAAGCCAGCCTAAACTGTATCACAAAACCCTGTCTCAAAAAGACAATTAAAAAAAAAAAAAAGACTTCACTGAGTAGCTGAGTTGTCCAGACTGGGCTCAGACTTGCGATCCTCCTGTCTTAGCCTCCCAGAGAGCCCAGCCTCAAGTAACTTAGCTGGATAGTTCTGACTCGTGTCTCTCATGGAGCTGTAGTCAAGATGTCAGCGAGGGCTGCAGTTGTCTGAAGGTCTGTACAGGGTTGGTCACGCTGCAGTGCATGACGCTCGCTCACACGGCTGGCAAGTCGGTGCAGGCTTTTGGTAGCAGGTCACAGTTCCTTGTAACGTGGCAGCCTCTCTGTGGACTTCTCCTGTGACATGGTAGGCAGCCTCCCTCAGGCCAAATGATCCAAGAGAGAAACCAGGATGAAAACTGCAGAGTCACCGATGACTTAGCACCGGTAGTTGTATGCGTCCTTTCCATAGTATCGCACTGGCCATAGGCCAACCACCGTTCAGTGTAAGAAGGAAACACAGACAAGGGATGAGTGTGAAGAGATTGGGGCCGGGGGTGGTGCCGTGCGACAGTAACCCCAGCACTCAGGAGGCTGAGGCAGGAGGACTGTTGCACGTTCAAGACCAGCCCGGGCTACAAAGTGAACTCAAGGCCAGCCTGCACTGCATGGAGAGACCCTGTCTCAGAAAGACCAAATAAATAAATGTTTCAATTTTTTACAAAATGCCATGAAGTAAGATAGACTTCAGGAGACTCTTCCATAAATACTTAGGGGGCTTGGGGTTTTGGGGGATGGTTTTGGTTTTGGTTTGTAGTACTGGAAATTCAGTCTGGGGAGCACTGAGATACATCCCCAGACCCCTTTGTTGCTGTTTGTTTTTTTGAAACAGAGTCTCACTGTGCAGTTCAGGTTGGCCTTGAGCTTATGACAGTTCTCCTGCCTCAGCCCCCCAAATACTGGAATTACAGACAGGCAGCACCGTGCCTATCTGATTTTGATCTTTATGCAACGAATGTAGTCAGGCTGCCATGACAGACACACAGATAGATCAGGCCTCTTTAAGTAAAGAGGTATTCCTGAGGTAAAGGGCGTAGGTAGTCCTTAGCTGGTGGAAGTGTGCAACTCCCTAGCCAAGATGGCGGCTTACTGTCACCAGAAACTGACTTCGTGTCTAGTAAACTGAAGGAAGAAAGAAGCAGAGAGTAACTAGTTTCCCTTTTTGGGTTCTGACCTAGAAGTTACACATATTAGCCAGGCGTGGTGGCGCACGCCTGTAATCCCAGCACTCAGGAGGCTGAGGCAGAAGGATCCTCGTGAGTTTGAGACCAGCCTGGGCTACACAGTGAGCTCAAGGCCAGCCTGAACTGCATAGCGAGACCCTGTCTCAAAAAGACAAAAAAAAAAAAAAAAAAAAAAGCTACACATATTGCTTCACTCACATTCCACTGACCAGAGCTTAGTTATGGGGCTGCCACGTACCACAACAGTCTGGACAGTGTAGTGTCTAAACAGCAGCCACACATCATGCTACAACTCAGTGTGTGGGTGACAGGGTGGAGAGGTCATGTTACCAGAAAGAGGAAGACAAGAGTGGATGCTACAAATCAATAGACTCAACCACACTTATAAAATATAATTCTGGCCAGGCGTGGTAGTGCATGTCTATAATGCTAACACTCAGGAGGCTGAGGCAGGAGGATTGCCATGCACTCAAGGCCAACCTGGGCTACAAAGTGAGTTCAAGGCCAGCCTGAACTGCATAATGAAACCCTGTCTCAAAGAAAACAAATTAACTTTTTTTTTTTTTTGGCAGTACCGGGAATCAAACTCAGGACCTTGTGCTTGCCAGGCAGGCACTTATTCCACTGAGCTATATCCCCAGCCCCAAGTTAATTTGACTTAATTTAATATGGTTCTGTGATATAGGTGAAGAGACCAAGGTTAACAAATAGTTGGACTGAATCTCCACATCCATGTCATTAAAACCATGATAGTGGCTGGGCGTGGTGGTACATGCGTGTAATCCCAGTGCTCAGGAATACCGAGGCAAGGGAATCAAAGGTTTTGAGCCCAGCCTGGGCAATTTGGCAAGAACCTGTCTCAAACTTTAAAAAAATTTAGGCCAGCACTTGGGAAGCTGAGGCAGAAGGATGACTCCAAGTTTGAGGCCAATATGGACTACATAGGAAGTTCAAAGCCAGCCTGAATTGCATAGTAAAACCTTGCCTAAAAAAAAAGGCTAGAGATATGGCTCTATGTAGCCAGGCATGGTGGCACACACCTGTAATCCCAGCACTCGGGAGGCTGAGGCAGGAGGATCGTTACAAGTCTGAGACCAGCCTGGGCTACAATGTGAGCTCATGGCCAGCCTGAACTGCATAGCGAGACCCTGTCTCAAAAAAAACCGAAAGATATGGCTCAGTGTATGAAGGCTCTGGATTCAATCACCAGTATGGGGGTGGGGCGGGAGACATACTATCTTGTTAGAATAGCATTCATGTTTTTACGTGTATGTGTCACATAGTCATAAAATATATAATAAAAATGTATTCATCTAGGACTTCCGGGAAGATGGCGACCGGGTAGGCAGCAGAGAGGGAACCTCCCAGAGGATTACCACCCAGACAATGGAATATAGCAATATGAAGACAGAAAGGAGAGAGGTGTGTATCCTGAACCCAAGAAGGATCTGAAATGGGAACTGAAGCCCTAGGAAAGACCAAGCAAAACCTCTCCTGGAGGAAAGGATCGGAGGGCCGCCGCGGCACAGTCGGAGGGAGAAGAGACGGAGAAAGAGGAAGCCGCTGCTTCAAACACACTCTTGGCCCAAGCCCTCGTTCCAGCAATCGCAGCTTCAGCTTCGGAGACCCACGCTCATGGAAGCCTCCCGACTCGGCCAGGGGAGAGCGGAGTTCCAAGAGCTGGTCCAGGTCTGGAGAGGAGAGGGCGCAGCCAGGAAAAGAGGCAATGGTGGTTGGGAACTGTTGTTAAATCCAGTGTGAGGATGAGAGGTTGCAACAGCCAGGAGTCCCCACCCTGCAGCAACCTTCCTAATCAGCACCTGGAGGCAAGGTGGAGCCAGAGCAGCCAGTACACAGCCCACCACACCCAGCTCTATGCCTGCCTCGAGGCTGTGACCTCCTGCCTCTCCACTGTATGGGCGGCTGCCAGTGGGGAGCGGTGGGGTGCATCGGCACCCACATCAGAGCCACAGCAACTCCCAGGGATCCAGCCAAGGAACAGACGGGAACTGGAGCACAACAGCAAGAGAGAGCTGCAGATGGAGGTGGATCACATGGCCCCACGCCCTTCTCACTCCAACATCAAGCAGGAAGAATGAACTGAGTTACTGGGCTTCAGCTCCCACCCTGAACGCCCTCTGTGAGCACCTTGAGCCTCGGCGGCCCGCGCAATCACCACCTGTTCCTGACAGCAATGGGATGGGTCCACAGGCTTCAGGACTCACCCCAAACTACTAATACGAGCAACAAGAGTGTCTCCATACTGCTTGCATATATGAACCTTGTATGAACCCATGGCGACCAGGTAGGCAGCAGAGAGAGAACCTCCCAGAGGAACGCCACTCAGACATAGCAGTGTGGCAACATGTGAAGGACAGAGAGGAGGGAGGTGGATATCCTGAACTCGGGAGGGATCTGAAACGGGAACTGAAACCCTCGGAAAGTCTAAGCAGAACCTCCTCTGGAGGAGGGGATCGCAGATCTGCCATGGCACAATTGGAGGGAGACTAGATAGAGAGGGAGGAGGTCGCCGCTCCAAGCACACCCTTGGCCCACGCCCTCGTTTCGGCATTCGCAGCTTCAGCTTCGGAGACCCATTGCCCAGCTGCAAGGGGTGGGGAACGGTAATGCTGGAGATCAAGAGGAGGTGGGAGGAGAAGAAAGGGCCTCTGGCATCAAGGCAACAGAACAGAGCCAAAAGGGTCTCAGAGGGCGCCCCATTGGGGATGCGTGCCCCGCGGCTGCCCCGCTTTGGGCCCGGCGGCTGCTCCGCAGTGGGCCCCCGCTCAGGGCACCTCATGGACTGTACCCGCCTCCACCCATAGCAGGACAACAGGGTGGAGCCGGGCGGTCCGCTGTGGGCATATGTGCTTTCCCACCTCCAACCATGGCAGTTTGTATACACCCATGTATGTTATAGTATAGTCTGAGGCAGCTATATCTCTTCCCAAGGCGAGAGTCCAAGGATATAGATAAACCCAGGAGTACAGTTATTATCACAGGGAAGATGACTGATTGAGTGGTAGAGCAACAGAGATGAGGGAGGAGAAAAATTGAATGATCAAATGGGTCATCATCTGTGTAACTGAGTAACAAAGGTGAAGGTAACATTATGTAGGACAGCATCCAGAGCTAATTCCCTTCTATGTTCTCTATAATTCTGTATTTCCTCAATAGTTTTTGCATTAACAGAAGTGAAGATAACTTTATATTATACAGCATCCAGTGCAAATTCCCTACGATCTTCTCTATAATTTGGTATTTCCTTTAATGTTTTTGTGTTAACTAATGTGAAGATAACTATGTAATACAACATCCAGTGCTAATTCCCTACTATATTCTGTATAACTTTGTATTTTCTGTATTGTTTATGGCTTTTCTGGTTCATATGTCTCCATTCTTTTGTCTTTAAAATAAAATCAAAAAAAAAAAAAAGAGACCAGCCTGGGCTACCAAGTGAGCTCAAGGCCGGCCTGAACTGCACAGCGAGACCCTGTCCCAAAAGACAATAACAATAATAATAATAATAATCTTTGCTTCAACTGTCACACCCAAGGCAGTCTTCACACATGAAAACTGCATGGTCCATACACGGCACTGGTAGTACTTATGTTTTATTTTTCTGTCCTTTCCTTTAGAGCATAGTTGACATCATTTTAGTTTTCCTGCTGTAGGTGCTCTTTGTGATGCTGCACCTGCCTCTTCACCAGTCAGCTCACCAGTGAGCTCCACAATTTTTTTGTATTTCCCTGGGCAGCAGCATTTTGTTTTTCCTTTGCTGTAAATGATGTCTTATGAATTCCAGTCCCAATCATCTAACAAAATTTCTCCATGATATTTTGCACTTGTTATTTTTTTTGTAAACTATCGAGTTGCTTATGCCACACATGCTTGTTTTTTGTTGGTAGTGTATTTGTCTCTTTGAGATAGGGTCTCCCTGTGCTCTCCAGGTTGGCCTTGAGCTCCCTTTGTAGCCCAGGCTGGTCTTGAACTCACAATGATCCTCCTGCCTCAACCTCCCAAGTGCTGGGACTGGAGGCATGCACCACCATGCCCGGCCTGGTTTTGTTGTTGAGAGTTACCATCTCAGGTTTCCATTTTATCAAAGTTGCTCTATCAATATTTCCATTATGGTGCAATGTTGATACCAGCAGTACCAGTGCATTTCTCTTTGCCGTATATAAGGCCAGTGTTATCTCTTTCTGAAATTCAAAGATTATATTACACCATTCTCGGTTTTGAACTAGCAATGTTTCATTTGGCATTTCTGCTTTGTTCCTGTGTACAGTTCCTGTGCTGGTCAACTTGTGCTCTGTTAGCAAATGTAAGGTCAGTAGGAAACTGGTAAACCAATTATCAAATGTCACATTTCAATTAGTTTGAGAGATGGGGGCAACAAGTCTGTTCACAACATCATCTGGTTTATTACTATACAAATGGGGACCTGATGGCTGAGTTCCAGGATAAATTTCTAAATTGAAAGCATAATAGGTCTCCACATCTACAAGGGCATAAAAGCTACAGCACCCATGAAATGCTACAAGGTGTTCATCAGTAATAGAGTATTCAGAGTATGTGTAAACTGCTTGACAGCTCCCCACAAATCTCTCAAACTATGAGCAGATAGCAGCCAGCTTATCAGTTCTTTTTTCTCTCTTGGTGGGTTGTTTTGTCAGCAAACTCAGGCGATTTTGAAGGAAACCAAATCTCCTCAGTGTCATCATTATTCTATAATCCTCAAGCCCACAACCATTACTTTTCCATAAGGCTTTTACATTCCTATGATTGCCATGAGAAAGCCCTGCTAAATACGGGAGATCTATGAATGCTTCAGTTCAGCTAGTGAGGTGTCCTAGTAAGTACATTTTTTAGTATGGCTACTGGTGCATACAAAACATTTTACTTGTATTTAAGCATTTATATATCTCACAACATCATGTAGCAATTCATCTGTTAGAATTTCCAACACTGAATGGCAGTGCTGGCCTTCCATCCAATAGGTTTCATCCCTGCCAAGATACTCACTTTATTTTCAGACCTAGTTCTAATATTGGCTCATTCCATTTGGTTGCATGACAATTTTGTACCATTTCTACTAGCCAAATATGTACTCACTTTGCTGGGTTTTTTTACCATCTGAATCAAGGAGGTCTGCATTTCCTGTGTCTGTAGTGGTCGATTCTTGCTGTCATGGGAACTTGGGCTCGTGTGGCCAATGTCAAAGTCATTATCATCTTCACCATCCATGGGTGAGTGATCTGATTCACTTTCAGCCTCCTCCAAAACTTGCAAATCTGGTTTTTCATGTACTGAATTGGGCTACTTCTACCAGAAAAAAATTTTAAATACAACTTTTTTTTCAAAAGCAAACCCTAAATGCATAGAAATTTAACAATGAGCATTTCATGGGTAGAACTCACCTGTTGCTGCTTTGGATCTTCTGTACACAACTTGCTGTTCATCGGCCAAGTGGGTGAATACACAGATGGTTTTTGTTTCTCCCGGGTGGAGCTATTGTGAATCACACATTCTAGTTATGGTAAAATACGTGTTTATGGAAAAGTGGTGTGGGTGTATTTTACCTTCTGTGATGCTCAGGTAAACATACATACAATTCATTAAATGGAACATTATATGGGTAAAAATCCCAGTCTGACACTTTTGCACACGTGCAAACACCTTGCCATTCATCATACTAAGTGGGTGAACCGAAGTTTGCTTTGTGTATCCCCCAGGAGCAGTTCCTGAGATGCACCACCAGTTCCCATTAAACTAAAGTATAAATTTCCAGTAGAAAAGTGTGGGATGGGTTGTTGTAGCACATTGTCCTGCAGGAATCCCACTGTCATATGAAAGCCTCACCTATGATGGGGTGCCTTCTGGGTACAAGCTATAACACATAAAGGGTAATGTAGCAAGACCCCATCACAAAAAAAAATTGGGGGGCCAAGCACTCTAATTGTGCAGATAGCATGTTAGTTTAGTTTAACACCCACCAAAATCTGTGAAACAGGTACTCTCTTTTACGGATGGAGATAATGAGACTCAGAAGTTACGTAACTTGGCACCTTCGCCTGTCTATTAAGAGAGAGGGGCAGCATTCTAACTCAAATCTTCTTTCCAGATAACAAACATGTTTCCTGTGTGAAATAAAAGCACATTAGCAAAAAGCAAATGTCAACATTAAAAACTCTATGTAAGAGTCTCTCGTAAAATATTTATAACTGCTTCTATCGTGTGTACATCCAAATGTATCCAGTTTCTAAATTGCACAGGAACTGTATAAATGCCTGGGATAATTAAGTGTGAGACCATGCAGGAGCAGGCAGTAAGCTGGGGCAACTTGCCCAGGGCCTGAGTGGGCTTTGATACACGATACAAAGGAGAGCACGTGCCAGACCCTGGAATTACAGCAGCAAGTAACTGGACACAACAGTGTGACGATCCTGAGGCCGTGGGGCCCGAACAACTGGAGTGGAAGGTGTTCAGAGAAGTGCTGCGCTCCCCCTGTGTTCGGGGCAAGGCGAGGGAAGACAGGTGGAGGCCTCAGCAGTGTTCCTCTCTTTAAGTAGCCCTGGTTCCCGCGGCCCTCGGCTCCCTTCTCGTCTAGGAAGAAGACCTACGCAAAGCATCCCCAAGATCGCCACCCTGCAGATCAAGAGGCAGCTATCCGGGAAGCTGAAAGAGTAAATGTGATCCAAAATGTACAACAGGTATTGTAAAATGGAAAGAAACTTTAAAAGGAAAGAAAAACTGGTTTAGGGGAAGTAGGAAGAAAAAGAAGGAAAGGAAAAATAAAAGGAAATACACACACACACACACACACACACACACACATACACACACACACACACAAGATAGTTAAAATAGTTATACTACTAATTTCTCTCAGCTCATGGAAAATACAGGTTTGTGCTAATATTGTTTGGACAATTAAATGCTGATATCTCAGCCAGGGGTGGTGGTGCACGCCTGTAATCCCAGCACTTGGGAGGCAGAGGCAGGAGGATCCTTGCAAGTTTGAGACCAGCGTGGACTACAAAGTGAGCTCAAGGCCAGGCTGAACTGCATAGTGAGACCCTGTCTCAGAAAAGACCAAAAAAAAAAAACCCACAATATATTTACCATTGTTATCCTCCTATCATATTGTTTTAGAATTTTGTTTTTTGGTTTCTTTTTCTTTAAAATAAAAAAATAACTTTTAAAAAGAAGCATGTACCATTGTGTTAATGCTTGTCTGGGGCTATACCAACCGACAGGCACACAATTCTTGCTTCATAGTATAGCTTCCAGGGCATGGTGGCACACATCTAAAATCCCAACACCCACCAGGCTGAGGCAGGAGGATTGCCATGAGTTCTAGGACAGCCTTGAATGCATAGTGAGTTCGAGGGCAGCCTGAACTACAAAGCAAGAACTTGTCTCAAAAAACTAATTTTTTTTTTTTTTTTTTTTGGTCTTTTTGAGACAAGATCTCTCTATACAGTTCAGGCTGGCCTTGAGCTCACTTTGTAGCCCAAGCTGGTCTCAAACTTGCAACAATCCTCCTGCCTCAGCCTCCTGAGTGCTGGGATTACAGGCCTGCGCCACCACACCCAGCTCTAAAATTAAAATTAAAAAGAAAAGCTTCCAGTCTAATGAGATGCAAGCACACACTTCAGATGACAGAACAGGGCGAACAGCCTAAACTGAAAGCATCATGTTTGCTGCCAGATGTCAAAGTGCTTACAATGATACCATATAGGGGCCATGGCAAGTCACGGGAGGAGGATGCTAGGCGTGGGGGCCGGTGGTCCCCGGTTGTATGAGCCTGCTTACGCCCCTGAATCCCCGCAGTCAACCCAGGACAGTCACCTAGAAAAGTGCCGACGATAAGCAAGCCTTTCTTTCCTCTAGAGAAATCCTGCCTCTCCTAACTCCTCTCAAATCAACAGTGGGTTGGAGGCTCACCAAGGGAGACTCCCGAGGGGATGCTGGGGTCAGACAGGATCCAGCAGCCGGGGCCCGAGCAAGCGGAAAAGGCCATTGTCTGAGCTGCTTTCCCAGTTTCCTGCCTTCAGACACCTACTTCCCTGGGCATGTGCGCTCAGTCCCAGTCCTCCGCTCCGCGGGCGAGGAGGCTCTGCCCACCGGGAGGACAGCGCACTGCTGAGTTTCTCCAGAAGCGAGAAGGGAATTCATCCAGACCCACCCACAGCGGGACAAGCAAAAGAAATGGCAGAGAACAGGCCTGTTAGATCACTAAGGGAGGGTGTCTCAGGACCCTAATGAAGACCCAGAAGCCTCTTATCTCTCCCAAGCCTCGCTCATCTCTAGTTCTGCTCGCCCCGAGGATCTGGATGGAGGTTTTCGGCAGCAGCAGCAGCGGCATGGAGGAGACATTGGGACAGGTCCATGTGGGTGTCTGTGCCTCCAGAAAAGTCTCATCCCGTGTGGAGAATTCAGCCTACCCGGGTGTGGCTGAGACTGTGTCCCCACTGCGCTGAAAACTCTGCAGCCCGCTTTTGAGGCCCCTGAGCTTGCTGCTCTGTCAGCCCTGAAGCCTGCTCCTGTTTCCTGACCCTGAGGAGACCAGCTTCCCACTCTGGACGAGTCCCTTTCCCAGTCACCTTCCTCCCGCTCTTGGCCCCTCCCCGTCCACATACTTACTCACTCTGGCAGCCTCGCCGGGCTTTTGGCTGGGAACAGAGCTTAGAGCGGAAACGGGCAGTTGGGAGGTGTGATTTATGTCTCTGACTTCACCCCAGGCTGGAACCCAAAAACACTGACCCTCCTCCAAGTGCCCTGTTGGCAGATTTCCTCCTATCTCTCAAAAAAGGCGTTCTCGCTGGTCAGAGGTGACCAGCACCGTCCTCCTTCCAGCCCTGCCGCTGTCACAGTACCCCTCACACCTCCACATCCCGAGCACTGCAGAGCTTGAAGAATGCAGTGATTTCAAGGTTACCTCGGGAGGTGAAAGTCTCCTATCAGTCCCAAAGTACAGGGCAACTCCTTGTCTCTAACTTCTGTCTCTCCTGCTAGAGGCTTAGTAGTTGATGAAACAAAGCAGAACTAGCTTGCTCAGAATTCTGCCTGTGGTCTCTCACTCTCTTTGCAAATTTAAGGTAATCCCAACCCCCATGATTGTTTCTGTTTTGTTTTGTTTTTGGAGATGAGGTCTCTCTATCTAATCCAGTCTGGCCTCAAACTAGCAAACTAGAAGCAATCCTCCTGTCTCAGCCTCCAGAGTGCTGGGATGACAGGCATGTGCCACCACGCCTAGCCCACTGTGGTTGTTTCTATCACTGAGGATATCTCAAAAGTATTCGCAAAGATATCAAGGTGCCATTTTCTCACTCCTAATCAGTAACCTGTGATACAGATCCGTATCTTTACCTCCTATTTGCTAAGGCTGGAAAGCACATTCCACCCTACACCAGTCCCAATCCAGAGACAAAAGAGATTTTCCTATAATGCAGGAATCCTCCAACTCTTTGCGGGAGCTCCCACCTTTACCTGTTAGAAAGTCCTAGAGGCCAGGCATGGTGGCACACACCTGTAATCCCAGCACTGGGGAGGCTGAGGCAGGAGGATCGTTGAGAATTTGAGACCAGCCTGGGCTACAAAGTGAGCGCAAGGCCAGCCTGAACTGCATAGCAAGACCCTGTCTCAAAAAGACCAAAAAAAAAATTCTTTATTAGTCAGATGACCTTGTGAACATTAGATTATCTATCGGGAAGACTGAATAAGAATATCAATTTGAAAGATATAAAATGCTGCCTCAGGATGATTTTGAGGTTAAATGAGGTAATACATGTACAGTGTTTGTATCCATAAGTGCACATGTTAACTACAGCCGGTTTTTTCTCAGAGGGAAAATACTGCAGAAGGAGCTGGGAATGTTCCCTTCCCAGATATCTAGAACTCATACTCCTCTTACAGCCTCTTTGGATGGGAGGCTCAGATCCCTAGTTTTCCATTTCTGAAGGTATGTGGTAGAATAAATGAACAACTACTTCCTCCATTCACTTTCTGGAGTCTGACCTGGCCTGGCCTGACTTCCCTCCCATCCATCAACCCCGATGGAGCCCTTTCCCCCAGAGCCCTGAGCTCATCCTGGTTACGGAGTATTTGTTTATCCCTGGCCCCACACAAGGTCTCCAGCTTCCACCCCGGTTTTCCCCTGAGTTTCTGTGTAAGAATCTGAATGTGTGTGAGGAAGATGGAACCTTCAAGGATCATCTCATGCAATTCCTTTGGTCTGGGAATGATAAACTTGAGACAAAGAAGGGAGGAGTCTTGCTCAAATAGGCACTTCCAAGGCGAGTCCCTGGATCCATATCGGAAGGTCCCTGCCTGCTTTCAGGGCTAAAAGAAAGGGACAGTGACTCTTTGAGAGTGTTTAACCTGGATCCCTCCAAACACCCAATGGGTAGAACGAGTTGGACTTTCCTACAGTGAAGCCAGGTTGCCCGGGTTTGAATCTCAGCTTTTCCAATCACCTTGGGCACACTAATTAAATTCTGTGTGCCTTGGTTTCGTCATCTTATGGAATAGGTCAGTAGAACTCGCTCATAGGCAGGTGGTGCTAAGTAAGTTCATACATGTGAAGCTCTTCCAATACACAGTATGTGCCATAAAGCACACACTATTATTATTAGAGGGGAGACCATAATTCCAGGAAGCTGTGTACCCATCCTCAACCCCTCAACACCCACTCACTATGTACCTGGACCATGGGGCCCCGGCTCCTCCCCTCAGATCACATTACCCTTCTGCAAACCTGACCCTCTGGCCCCTCTCACCCCTTCCCCACCCCCCTTCTGCCCACAACCTGGCTGTGGGGGAGGAAAGAAAGAAGAGGGAAAACTTGGCCATTTTAGGGCAGAGGAGCTGTTGCAGGAGAGAGGGAGGGGGCAGCAAGGGCGTGGACCCAGAGTTGGGAGGCTCCTTATTGGGAAAGGCCCCTGTCTGATTCTGGGAGACAGAGGCCAGGCCTGGGCACCGTGCCAGCCCCAAAGAGCGGGCCCCAGGCCCTAGTCCTAGTCCCAAACCAGTCCTGGTGAAGGGCCTAAATGCTCAGATGCTCTGGACCCTGCCCTAGACAATCATGGTACACAGCCCCCTACCCCAATATCCACCCCTTCTGCTGACCTTCCATGGCTTGTAAAGAAGTTGGAAGCAGGAATCCGACATCCCTGTGTGTCCATGAATGTGTTGGGGGGAAGGAGGGACTCCTGCTTCTGGGCCATAATAAGATCAAACCACGGTTTCAACAGTGGCTGTCTCCAAGGCCCAGCCCACCGTGCACCACCCCCACGGCCAACGGCTGGCTGTGAGCTCCTCCTACAGGAATTCAGCCAGTGCTGGGGAGACTGCTGGTGGGGGTGGGGGCCCAAGGGTGAGTAACGGTTCCCACGAGGATCGGGGTACCCATGACTAATCAATGAGAGGGTGAGAGGAAACTTACATTCCTTGACTTGTAGGGCAGTGGATGGAGGTGGGAGGTGGGCAGGGGCAGACTGAGGCGAGGCGAGGACTACCAAGTAGGGACACAGAGGGAGGCTAGGCTGGGTGGATAGATGTCTTTCCCGCCTGCCTTTCACTACTCCCAGGCCAAAGGAGAGGCGTCCCCAGGTGACCACACACCTGGGCCCTTGCTTGCCATCCCCTGCCCCAGCCCACGCCCGCCAGTGCTCCTGACTTTGAGGAGAAGCCGTCTCGTGGGCATTCCTCAACCCCTAGTTCACCCACCTAGAGGCTCTCTTGCCCAGAAGACACAGCCTGGAAAAACTCCCTGCAAGGCTGAGAACTCGCTAGGGGCACAAGAGAGGAAATGAGCTGGGAGCCAAGGGGCCGCGGGGAGGAAGGAAGCCAGGCTGCTGCCACAAAGGAGTCAGGAAGGACGGGGAACAAACAGCCGGGCGCTTCCTGCGGCCCCATCCCAGCCTGCCCACCAGCCTCGTCCAGCCCGTCCGCACGTCCAGGCACTAGTGCAAGGGAAGACGGGATGGGTGCGGAGACCACAGCGGATGCCCTCTGAGGCTTCCAGCTCAGCAGCCTCCAAGGCAGGGCTGCAGGGCCGTGCCAGCAGCCCCCAAAACTATCACTAGGTGATCGCCTGGCCCCAGCTGGCCCCAGAAGCCCTCTTGCCACAATAACTTCCACTGAAGTGACCTACTCTTCTGTTTCAGGGTGTCCTCTCCCTGGCCTGCCAGCTATCTGTGGTGGAAAGAGAAGGCTATGAGTTAGGGGTGCAGGAGAAGGGGCTGGGCTGGAAGAATGGGCAGCCAGCATCCCAAAACTACTGTCCCACCTCCGTCTGCGCTGTGAAGACAGCAGAGGCACGCAGGCCCTCCCGCACCCCTCAGCTTTGGTCTATTGACACCCAGGACGCAGATGCCCCAACACTGGCATGTTCAAGAGACCGGACCCTACACACAGATACACATGCACATGCACACACCCTCCATTCCCCCGGCCAGCACAAATGGTGAACATTCACGTGGAGGAACACAGAAACCTGGGGCAGTTTGGGCCCCAAGTTTCGCCCGGCTTTGGTTCTGCTCCAGGCCTGTTTCTCATATCCTCCTCCACCAGACTATTCCCGACTGAAGACAGCAGAAGGTAGAGAGGAAGCACCTGAGGCTGCCCCAGCACCAAGCCTCCTCGTGAAACTCCATCAGCGCTCCGAGCTGCTGCAACCCAGCCCCCGGTTCCCTGAGGTGATCATGTGGAAAATGTCCAGCTGTGGTTGCTTGGAGAGACGCACGCGCCCAGTCAGTTTGAGTGGGGCTGGGGGCCTGAAGTTAGCGTCAGATTTTCCACCTCAGACTGCACCCCTCCTCCCACTCTGAAATCCCACCCCAGGGATTCTGGCTCAGGAAAGGGGCCAAAGGGACTGCCATGCAACTGTCTCAGCCTTGGGCTGGTTTGGAGAGGGAGAGCGTGCTGAGCAGGGAGCAAACCAGAGCTGGATGCATCTCCAGTCTGTTACCCGCCTGCCTACTCACTTCAGGGAGCTAAAGCGAGAGGAATCCGGGGAGGCCTGGGAGGTCAGCCCACAGTGCAATGAGAGGGAAGGGGCTGACTTCAGAAATCGGTGCCCAAGAGGAGAGGGGGGTTCAGGGGACCCAAGGTAGAACAGTCAGTTCAAGGACCTGAACGTGACAGTGGACACAGACAGGTCAGTCCTAAGTGGAAAGGGAGGGAGCAGATCGGGGGGTCCACGTGCTGCCCAGTCAGAACTGCCTCCCAGTGGCCAGGGGAGAGCCGCTGACCATGGAGGAGAAAAGAATTAGCCCTTCCATCCAAAGCCTGTCTACCGCCGCTCTCCCTGAGGGCAGGCCTCTTCACCTCCCTTCCACACCCCTCTCCCCCCTTTCCTTTCTCTTCTGCCCTAGACTCAGTGCCCCTGTTCCCCCTCCCCAGTCACTCTGCCTTTTCTCTCTGAGCCCTCTCTGTCTAACTCTGTGTTCTTTTTTTTTTTTTTTTTTTTGAGTCAGGGTCTCACTATGCAGTTCAGGCTGGCCCTGAGCTCACTTTGTAGCCCAGGCTGGTCTCGAACTCAACAATCCTCCTGCCTCAGCCTCGCAAGTGCTGGGATTACAGATGTGCACCACCACGCCCGGCTAACTCGGTGTTCTTATTTATGTTTCCGACCTAGCCCAATTCCCCGTACCCACCACAGCCCGCAGAGCTTTGACTATAGTAGACATCAGCAAGACACAGAATTGGACCAGAGCACTCTTTCATGTCCCTCGCACATTCCTAGGGACTTTGGGACAGACTGGGATCTGTATTGGTTCAAAGGTTAGAGCCATGGAAGGTTCTGGGCTGAGAAGTAACTTCATGGTTTAGGAGGCTCCAACTGCTCACGGTGAGTCGGATGGATCGAAAAATGAGACTCTTTTTCATTTCTTCTCGCTTTCTCCAGCTATTTTCTTTTCCTCTGACCTTAACTGTCCTCACAGGGCTTCCTCACCTGATAGTAACTTCCTCTCTCACTTCCATGTGTCTCCCCTCCTTCCCCTGTTTCTCTTCCCTGCACCTCCATTCCGCCATTCCTCCTCCCCTCCTCCCTTTCCCAGAGCATCTGTGATTGGCGGTAGGGCTGAGATCTCTTCCCAGCCAGATGTGGAGTGTGGCTGCGCTGGCAGCCTGAGTGAAAGGGTGCGGCCTCAAAGGAGGCTGATCTCGGGAGAAGAGGGAGGTTTCCAGCCCAGCCTTACCTTTCCATCCCTCAGCCACCCGCCTTTCTGCCCACCTCACCCCCCAATTTTCTGTCTTCCCAGGTCAAGCTCTTCCCTCTTCTGTGTTAAAGATCTCGAGGCCCTGGGCCTATTCTCCAGTCCCAGAGTTCTGTATCTGGAACCCTCTAACCAAACATTAATCAGAGACTAGGGCAGGGAGGCCTCTAGTGCCCAGCCTCTCAGCTGCTGGACAGCTGTTGAAAAGGATCCAAGCTGAAAGTTCAGGCAACTCCAACTCCTTCTCTTGACTCTCTCCCTGGGACTCTTCAGTCAAGATTAAAGCCTGAGGTAGAAAGGCCCGGGTGCCCAAAAGGCGGGTGTCTGGCTCCCTGTCTCATTTTTTTCCTGTCTCATTAAAAAAAAAAAAAAAAAAAAGCTGGTCATGGTGATGCACGCCTGTAATCCTACCACTCAGAAGGCTGAGGCAGGAGAATCATCAAGAGTTCAAAGTCAGACTGGGTTACCTAGGGAGTTTAAGGACAGCTTGAACTACATATTGAGACCCTGCCTCAAAATACACACAAAAAACCCCCAAAGAACAAAATGAAAGGAAAGGCCAAGGATGATGGTGTATGCCTGTAATCCCAGCACTGCATTCTGGGAGGCTGAGGCAGGAAGATCAGAATTCAAGCCCACCTTGGGAAATTTAGCAACTCAGCAAACCCTGTCTCAAAAAATTTTAGAAGGGCTGAGAATGTAGCTCAATGCAAAAGCCCTAGGTTCAATCCCTAGGACCACAACACACAACACACACACACACACACACACACACACACACACGCACACCTTAGTCGTTTTCCTGACATGATACCAGACTCCCACAACTTAAAGAGGAGAGGTTTATTGGCTTATCGTTTCAGATATTTCAGTCCATGGTTGACAGGCTCAAATGCAGAAATGGCATGGCGGGAGGACTTGGTGGAGGGAATCAGCTCATTTCGTGGTGGTCAGAAAGCAAGAGAAAAGAGACAAGCCAGGAAGGGAGAGACACCCTCCTAGGTCATGCTCCAGCGCCCCCCCCACAGGGCCCCACCTCCCACCAACAAGCCAGCTGGTGTTCCCATAGTCCAGTCACCTCCCCAAAGCCCCACCTCTGAACACATGAGGCTTTGGCAGAACACGCCAGATCTGAAGCATAACATCCTGCCTCTGGCCCCCAAAGACTCACGTCCATGTCTCTATGCAAAATGAATTTAGTACATCTCTAAGCGTTACAAAAGCTCTAATAATTCCAGCATTGCTGCAAAGTCCAAAGCATCTGCTGAGACTCAAGGTAAACTCTTAGATGTTAGTCCCTATAAAAAAATCGAAAAGAAAATTACACATTCCTGACATGCGATGACACAGGGTGTACACCGCTAGTCCAGAAAGGAGAAATGGAATAGAAAGGAATGGGACCCAAGCAAGGTCAAAACCCAGTAGGGCAAATATTAAATCCTGTAGTTCTGTGTCCAGCACATGAGTCAAGTTGTGGCAAGATGTGAACACCAAAGGGTTTATTTGTCCTGCCCCTGTGTACCTGGGGGAATGCCAGTTGCAGCCCTCACGGCCTCTATGGGACCAGTTCTGCACACTGTTTGTGTCTCTCCTCAGCAGACACTCCACATTCCCGGCTTGTCCAACTTCCTGGGATGTCCACTGCACTTTTGGCTTTGCTTTCACAACTTCAAACGCTACCCTCTCAGGGACACGCTGATTACCCCCTGAGGAGCACACTGCCTGGCCTCCCCTGGACTTTCTTTGAAGTCTGGATGGAACCCTCTTTGACCCCACAACTCCTGCATTCTGCATGTCTGTGAAACCAGCACCTCAGGAATGACACCAAGGTCTGCTGACAGCTCTAGCAGTAGTCAAGGCCCCTCAGATTACAGTTGCAGCAGCCTCTGAGTGCCTGCACAGCTGAGCACTGTGAAATGAGTCCTGAGAAATCAATGCAGCAGGGTGTCCTGGGGCTCTCAAAGCAAAGGCTTTTTACTTCTGCACCCTTGAACCTGTGAAGAATGGGCTCTTGCTGATTCTTGAGATGTCCTCAAAATTTCCTGATGCGAAGTACTTGGTGGTTCCCCCTCTCTACTTCCTTTTCCTCCCCCTCTTCTTCTTTTTCTTCTTTATTTTGATTTTTTTTTTTAAGACAGGGTCTCGCTATGCAGTTCCTGCTGGCCTTGAGCTCACTTTGTAGCCCAGGCTGGCCTCTAACTCAAAGCGATCCTCCTACCTAAGCCTCCTGAGTGTTGGGATTATAGGCGTGTGCCACCATGCCCTGATTATTTTGTCTTTCTGAGGCACAGTCTCACTATGCAGTTCAGGCTGGTCTTGAACTCACTTTGTAGCCCAAGCCAGCCTCAGATTCACAGTGATCCTCCTGCCTCAGCCTCCCAAAAGCTGGAATTACAGGCATGTGCCACCACACCCAATTTATTCTTCTCTTTAGTCACAGTCTCACTATGTTTTTCAAAATGGCCTTGAACTCACTGTGTAGCCCAGACTGCATGGTAATCCTCCTGTCTCAGCCTCCAAAGTGCTGGGATCACCGGTGTGTATCACCATGCCCAGCTGTCTTCTTTTTAATGCTAATCTTTTCAACAACCATGCTTACCTATCCCCCAGCTTTCCAGGTGCTTCCTTTCTATTGAAACTGAAAACTTTACACAGGAACCCCCAAAAATTAAAAAGACTCTTCTAGCCAAGCATGGTAGCACATATCTATAATCCCAAACCCCAAGAAACAGAGGCAGTAGGATCACAAGTTAGAGCCAGCCCCGCCAGAGCAACTTATCAATTTAGCAAGATCCTGTTTTAAAATAAAAACTTTAAAGGAGGGAGAGACTTGGGATGTAGTCAGTGCCATAAAAAAAAAAAAAATCTTTTAAGAATCTTTTAAGGTTTGATTTCTCCTCAAGCTATTGTTCCTTACATTTGTTGATCTCCCTGGTGAACGTGTGTTGCCTGTGAGGCAATAACAGACTGGGGAATTTGCAGCTAGGAAAGAAGAGTGAGTGTTTGGGAAAGAGAGGTGCATAGCGCCAGGGGTTCAGGGAACTCACGGAAAGGACTTAGGCCTCCTGTAAAGCAAGGAGAGAGTCACGCTGGGCCCCATTTACCGCCTCTTCGTGGTGCCGTTGCATAAAGGGCAAAGGGCATACTTTGGCCCTGATGCCTATCTGATCAGAGGTGCTATCATCTTTACAGAGCTAGGAAGAGTCAAAGCTAGTAAAACAGAATATAGATTTGGGGTGCAATCCCTAGCTGCTTTGCCCCCCCCCTGGCCTTTTCTAATGCCCGGACTTCCTGTCTGGATGGATAATCCTCCTCCAGAGAGAGCTAGAAATGGCAGGCAGACTTGGGGGAGTAGGAGAGAGCTCCTGGCTCATCCACAGTCCCTTGCATACCCAATCGGATGTGCACTGGGAATCCTGGTGCTCCAGGTCCCTCCCTGATGGGCTCCAGATGTGCTGACATCTGGGAAGGCCATCCCAGGAAGCTGACGCTCCTGCCCGCAGCTCCCACCCCAGATGGGTCTCCCATCCAGCTTCCAGGCCCTTGAACTAAGATGCTTCAGGCACCTCTTTCCTCTCCAGAGGTAGGAACATGGCAGCAAAGCGGGGAACAAGGAAGGAAAGTAACGGGGGTGGGGCCAGGAGCAAATGAAATGAGGTCAATGTTTAGGGCACCCCAGAGAGTCTTATTTTCCTTTTAACTTTCTACCTGGGGTTATTACATTTTACCACAGAATTCTGGTGCCTCCAAAACATGCAAAAAAGAAAAGAAGAAAAACCTAAGAAAGTTCAGAAGAGAAGAAACTGCCCGGAGTGGGGAAATTCTTCCCATTCCTCTGCTTGCCCTGGACCCCTGAATGTTGTATTTTTTACCCAAGTGTCCCCTCAGCTCTGCCCTTCGTAGCTCAGTGCCCTTTGCCTAATCCTTTTCCCTCTGCCCCTCCCAGAGTAACTGTCTCAGTAACTAGGTTCAGAGTACTAGAGGCCCAAAAGAACCTAAGCATCTTATCTCCCAAAACTTTTGTTTTGTTTGTTTGTTTGAGACAGGATCTCCCTCTGTAGTGCAGGCTGACCTTGAACTCACTATGTAGCCCAGGCTGGCCTCGAAGTCACAATGATCCTCCTGCCTCAGCCTCCCAAATTCTGGGATTGCCAGCATGCACCACCTCGCCTGGCTCCGGAACTGTTCTTAAAATATCTCTCATCCACCCCTCTTATGCTCTGAGCAAAGTGGGGGGTGGGAAGGGGAGAGGAATCTGGGTTTATTTTAAATCTGGGACATGAGGGAGGGGTTTCTCCCAGGTCAAACTGGGAGTGGTGGCTGTTGACTCACAGTTGATGGGGCTATCAGTTCCCCTTAGGCAGAGACCTGAGTCAGGGCACCCTCAGTGCCTGCCGGCTCAGACGTCTGGCTCTGGTACTTTCCCACTTCCTTCCTTAGACACAGGCTCAGAGCAACACCCCAATTTCAGCAGGCCCTGGATCTAGACTCCTGCTATAAGCAGTCTCCTGCTCCTTTGGAAATCCCGCACCCCGGCAGCCCTACAATCTCCACAATTTCTCTCCTTCCTTCGGTGAGCTCCAACTCACGCTCATCACCCAGTAACGGCGGGGGGTGAGTGAGGCTCCTCCGGAGGGTTCCTCCAGCCCCTTTTCCGTCCAGCCAGTCCCAGGCTTGTTTGCGCCCTTCCGTGTTGAGAACATTGTTTCTGTGCAATCTCCTGAAGTAAGCCGGAGAGAGAGGCTGCTCTGACAGGAAGCCACTAGCTTGACATTTCTGGTGGTCCCATATCTTTCCAACCCTCAAGGACTGAAGAGATCACTCTGTCTTAGCACAACTATAACCTATTTGTATTCGCATCAACACACCTATGAGGAGGTTTTACTTCACAGAGATCTCAGCCTAAGCACCTCTGCTCACCAAGGTTTTTATGGGCCCAATAGGCCTAAGTGTATTGAAATCAGAACAGCTAGCCTTCGTGCTCTCAGTATGGAGGGCCAGTGGTAGTGTTTTTCAGGATGCTGGAGACTCCTTCTGGAGATCATTCCTAGATTTTCTGTACTGAGCAAAGAGGTGGTCGAGACAAGCACAAACAGTAGCAAAATTTTATTAAGGGTGGGAAAAGAAACAGGCTCTGCAGCTTAGCATGGTAGTGCATGCCTATAATCCCAGGACTCAGCAGGCTGAGGCAGGAGGATTATTGCTAGTTTGAGGCCAGCCTGGGCTACAAAGTGAGCTCAAGACCAGCCTGAACTGCATAGTGAAACCCTGTCTCAAAAAGACACAAAAACAAACAAAAAAACCAGGCTCTGCAGAGCTAGTTTGGGTCAAGTAAAACAGGAAAAGTACATTCTACAGCCTGAGGGCCGGCCACCATGCAAGAGCAAACACAGTAGGGAAAACTCAGTGTGAATGGTCCTTTTTGTGTCACCCACTCCTCAGGCTCAGGGCAGGTCTAGCACCCCATCCTGCCTGAGTTCTCAGGAGAAGTCTGTGTGTGGGCTTTGGGAAATGTTCTATGCCTGTTTCCTGGGATCTTGTAATTAACAGGTCACAACTACTTTCCCAGCCAGTTTTGCCAAACCCTAATCTCCTGTCTCAGGATGGTGGCCGTTGAAATCAAGCCTGTGTAGATCCTCTATCAGGAGCACCCTGTATCTCCCAAATTTAGTTGCCTAAAATCTAGGACTCTGGCAACCAGGAAGACAAGAGGGAAGCCCAGGCATTTGAGAATCTGAAAGAAGCCACAGAGTCTTGCCCTAAAGAAATCACATATAAAAAATAAAATAAAATAAAAATAAAATAAAATAAAATAAAGAAATCACATATATGCACACAAAAACTTCAGTCTAGCTGGACGTGGTAGTGCACACCCATAGTCCTGGCACTCCATAGGCTAAGGCTGAAGGATTGCCATGAGTTTGAGGCCAGCCTGGACTACATAGTGAGTTCAAAGCCAGCCTAAACTACATACATAGGGAGAACCTGTCTCAATCAGTCAACCCAAAAACTTTCATCCAGCTTCAGAAAACTAATGGATTGTACTTACAGTCTTCCCCACACCCCACTCCCGAGGACAACAGCTAATCATGGGGAAAGCGAAGGCTTTGGAATCACTAGGATTGGCTTTGGATCACTCTTCTGCCCTTCCTTTCCACTGACTTCGCTGGTCCTCCAGGCCTTCAGGTTCCTGACAGTAAAATGATCACAATATCTACAATGCTGGACAGTTGAGAGCATTAAATAGGGTAAGACAGGTTAAAGGTCAAGCCCAGAGACAGACATATGTTAATTAAACCATTATTAAAACTTCCCATCTCTCTCCCATGCTGCTGAAACTCAGCACGACTCCGTGCTTTAGAATTTATGTCTGTATCCTAAATTCCTCTGTGGAAATTCACTCTTCTGATTCTACAGTGGCAGCCTCTAGACAGGCAGGCTGATGACAGCAGTAGCCTGGTGAGTGTCCTGGCCTTGTCCTTCACCCCCTGTGCCTCTGTCCTGGAGCAGACTGTGATTAATAATAATCAGTCATCACAGAAAATCATTCCTACTGAGCGATGAGGGGACAGAGAGTACCAGGGAGGTCAGATCTGAGAGAAAAAAACAGAGACACTTAGAGGTACTCAGCCTGGGACAAAGATTAAGTTGACAGAGCAAAAGCTGAGCGGAATCAGAGTATGTGGAGGGGCAGTGGGCTTAGAGGAGAGGGCACTGGGTTTGGAATCAAAACCTTTAGGTCCTCAACTCACCGAAACTAGCCATAACCACACGACCTTGGCCAAGTCACCTCAACTCTCAAACCCATTTTATCTTCTGAGGAAGACTGGATGGACGGCCTTCAGGAGATCCCCTCCCAGCTGGCCTTTCTAGGTCAACTTGCAGGCCTAGAGGGCTTGCTGAAGAAATTCAACTAGGCCCAACTTTGGCCCAAGGGGAGGCAGGAGGTGTCAGGGCCACTGGTGAGGACTTATAAGGGCAGAGAGAGCCAAAAGGGGAGGGCGAGTGAAGAGGAGTAAAAAAGCCAGCCAGGGAATGACTAAGGGGCTCCCGGTGTAAACAGAAGGAGGAATGGACAGGGAGGGGGCCTGTTTGAGTTGGCCGAGGCTGGGGGCAGGGCGCGAGGGGAGGGGGAGGCTGGGGCAGGACACTGAGTCCCCTGTCCCCCACGAAGATTCTTGGGAGGAGCTGAGTCACATCCCTCCCTCCCTCCCAGCACCGCTCCCCACCCCCGCCTCAGGCTCCCAAATCCTGGGAAAATCCAAGAAGTGCCTGGACATAAGGGAGAGAGCTCATTCACGTTACAAGGACCGGACCAGGTTCTGCAGCATTTGGGCCTCAGATCTTCCCCTCCAAAAGGGAGTTCCCAGGCCCTTGTTAGTGTTTTCTTTAGAGGTTACGTGGGGCACGGCGGGGGGCCGAAGATCCTGACCCAGAGATTCCTCGGGTTCCTCACCTGCAGATGTGCCAGTGGAGGCCAACTTCACCCCAGTGCCTGACCCACCCCTGTCTCGCCTCTCCCTGGGATTCCAGCCGGCTCTGGAGAGGGGCTTTAAAAAACTATCTGGGCGATACAGGGCGGAAGTAGCATAACAGAATGAGGGAAAGAAAACCATGGTGATTTTGGGACCTTCAGTCTGAGAGCCCCCAGGCCAGAGTGGGCAAAGCGGGACTCTTCAGGGGGACAGGGCTCAATTCTGGGGAGGGTGTTTTTCTGGAAAGGGAGTTCTGGGGGGGCAAAGGCAGGAAAGGGACTGGAAAGGAAAGGGGGTTAGGAGAGACCTGAGCCCCCTTGGTTTCCCCGCTCCAGGCTAAGATAAAGACTAGAATCCTGAAAGGTGATCTCATCACACAGGCAGAGCTGGAGGAAGGGATGCGCAGGGGGTCACTGCCTCCCCTCACGCAGTCCGCTCCTCTCCGGCCCTCCGCGCAGGGATCTGGAGAGTGGAGTCCTGTATTCCCACTCCCAGAGTTTGGAGCCAGTGGAAACCGAGGTTTGGGCCCCTTTGCAAAGAACGGACACCACCATCGGTCCCACCCCTCTCAGCTCTCCAGGCCTGCAGGACTCAGACCAGTGTGCTCAGGGTACTGTGGGGCCAACCACTTGCAGGCTCTGCTCAAATGCCAGATGCAAGGAAAGTTTAAAAGAGGTTTCCATGCCCTCCAACCAAGAGGAGGAAGAACTGGGGCAGAAGACTCCTAGAGAGGGACCCCAGGCTCCTGGGTGTCCAAGTCTAGCAGCTTGGGGGGGGGGGCAGCAGGACTCCAGGAGCGTGTGCGGATCCCGTGTCAGGCTGCCTGGGAGCGCCTTGCACCTCGACTGCTGCGTCCCAAATCCAGCTGGCCGGAACCCAGGAACCCAGTGGCCCCGGAAGGCAAGGGGGAATCCCACTTGGCCCGAAGCCAGAGGAGTCTCCGGTCTCTTTAGACCCCGAAGTCTTCTCCCGAGGCAGGGAGGGAGACCCCACCCTCCGTGCAAGGGCTCCCTCTGCCCTCCTCCGGAGGTGATTCCTCTCCTCATTAGGAAATCCTCCGCTCCCTTTTTCCGACTCCTTTTCCGAGCGTTTACTTTGTACATCTGGAAAGGAGGGGGAGGGAGGAGGGAAGTGGGGAGGAGGGGGAACAGCCCAAGCCCGCCCAGTCTGACCCAGGCCAGACAAACGGCCTCCAGCTGGGGCTGGGGAAAGGGGGTGGAGAGGTGCGGCCCCCCCACGCCCCTTTGGGGTGGGGGGCGCGGGCTCGGCGCTCCGAGGACCCCGGAATGCCCCCCCGCCAGCCCCCTCGGCCGGCGGGGGCAGGGCTCAGTCGGGAGTTTGGCAAACTCCTCCCCGCGTTGAGTCATTCGCCGCTGGGAGGTTTAGGAAGCGGCTCCGGGTCGGTGGCCCCAGGACAGGGAAGAGCGGGCGCTATGGGGAGCCGGACGCCAGGGTCCCCTCTCCGCGCCCTGCAGCCGCGCTGGGGCGCCCGGCGCCGCCCCGCGCTGCCACGGCTGCTGCCGCTGCTCCTGCTGCTGCTGCCGCCGCCGCCGCCTGGGGTCGGGGGCTTCAACTTAGACTCGGAGGCCCCAGCAGTGCTCCCCGGGCCCCCGGGCTCCTTCTTCGGCTACTCGGTGGAGTTTTACCGGCCGGGAACGGACGGGTGAGTGGCGGGGATCAGGGGCGCGCTGGGGGCCGCCCGGGGGCTGGGGGCGCGGCCGGGGTCCGAAGGGCCGGGGGCGGGAGGTGGAGGGCGGAGTCTGCAAGGACCCGGGCTGCGGTGCTAGGGGCCCGCGCTGGAGCGGGGGCTGGACCGTGGCCGGCGTGGAGAGGGGCCTGGAGTGCAGGGCGATCCGGGCGAGACATGTGTCGAGTAGGGAGAGGACACGAAGCTAGAAGTCCGGGCAGGGCTTTCGGGGCCAAGGAGAGCAGAGCGCAGGAATGGAGGCTGAGGGTCTCGAACCAAGATCTGGGGGCTTTTGGGGGACCTGGGGCGGGTGGGGTCGCGGAGGGGCACGGAGTTCAAGAAGAGCTTTGGGGGCACGAGGACCTCGGGACCTACGGAGCCATTGTGCGCAGAGGGAACAGGTCAGAGCTGGAGGATCTTTGTGCAGTTAGAGGGGGGACGAACAGGGGGTCGGAGGTTAAATGGGGACCGGCCTCTTCCTCCCCTCCCCCCTCGATTCAGACTAGGGAAAGACCTGGAAGGGGAACGGCTGCGCCCTCCCATTTCTCCTCGGTCTTCAGCTCCGCCTTCCACCCCAGTCTGTTCAGACTCGGGGACCCAAGAACTCGGGGAGAGTCCCAGGACCCTGGCACTGGGGACGCCCGAGCTGGGGGTGGGCTCCGCCGAGGAGGGGCGCGCGCGCGCGCTTGTGAAGGGGGTGGGCGGTTTCCCTCTTCCCCTAACTCTGGGGAGGAAGAGAAAAGCTGATTTCCTGTAGCTGGCGTTGAATTGAGACCGAGACTTCTGGGGCCGGGGTCGGGTCGGAAGCCGGGGAGACTCCGGGTCGCCGGGCCCAGGAGCATCCGAAAGAAGGAACCAGGGATCCTGAAAGTCTCAAAGCAGGATCCTTGCTCCCAGCGCAGCAGGGTGACAAGCAAACCCTAACCCTGCACGCCTGGAAAGTGGGGTGCCCACAGGTTTGGGGAAATCAGAGTTACAGCCAAGACTACATTAGAACCAGGGTGTTTATTTAAGTATTAGGGGGATGGGAAGAGAGAAAGGTGACCGCTCTTGAGCTGGGGCAGAGACCCCCACAAAGCCGGGCTCCTGATCCAGCTCAAAGACGGACTGGAGTAAGACGGTCTCCCCCTGAGTGCTGAGTTTACTGATCCTACCCCATCCCTCCCGCCGGCACCTCAAGGTTTGGTAGGACCTCTGTCAGAGGTGAGCTGTTTTACACAGGAGAGGTAACTGCTGTCTGCTCACTTTAATTTTTAGAGAAAAAGGGTTAATCTAGTTAATTCATTTGAGGAAGGGGACAAATGTCTACTTTGTCCGGGGGACTTGGGGATAAAAAAAAGATAGGCCCCAGCTGTTGGATCTGGGCTCCTCAAGGTCCCCACCCAACCCCCACTCCACCCCACTGGCCTCTTGCCCAAACCCCATTGCATCAGTCTGGCCTGGAGCCTCTGCCAGGCCTTGCCTCCCCCAAACCCCCTCAAGCTTGTTACCACAGCCCTAACAGAAGAGAGAGCAGAAAGGGCGTGGATGGGGGTCCCCTCCCTCCCCCCAGTCAGCATAGCCAGTTATCTGGCTCTTAATGTTCCCCTCCCTCTCCTCAATGTGTCATTTCCCTTTCAAAACACACCCCTGAAACATCTGCACTTTCACATACTCCTGATCCCCTAGGTGTCTGTCTGGCCTGATCCGACCAGACCATTGCCGCAAAGCCCACTTCTAAAACAGGGCCCAGCATCCTCATCCTTTCCCCTCCCCTCCCGGGAGAGCCCAGGTGTCCGGCTCTCCTCACTCCTCCAGCCTCTGTGCAATACCCTCTTAGAACAGCACTCCCAACAATCTGCCCCCAGGCTGACCTCCCCCCAACACAGCTGGGCCTTCTGCCCCCTCCCCTCCACTGAGAGACCACAGCTTCCCTTCAGGGACCGCAGGGGGTGGGGTCTTGAGATTCTTGGTCCATCCTGCCTCACCTCTCTGGTGCAGAACAAAGCAGCGCCAGAGGATGGGGGAGCGCCACAGAGGTTGCACAGCAGGAAGGGCAAAGGCTGCAGTCGGTCCGTCCGCACTGCGTGAGTCCCCACTTACCAGCTCCAGACCTTCCCATGAATCTCAGACACTTAGTATTCTGGGACTAAATAAGACAATGCCTAGAAAAGGCACCTGTCTGCCAATGCACAGGAGCCATGAGTTGTATGGGGGTTTTGGCCCTGGTACCACCTCATTCCTTAAGTTTTCTTTAATTTCTTACCTGCTTTTAGCACATTCTTGTAATCATGTCGGTAATAATAATAGTCCTTCACATTCCTTGAGCACTTTCATATCAATTTCTCCATTGGATTGTTACAAAAACCCACTGTGCTAAGGCTGGGCGTGGTGGTGCACACCCATAGTCCCAGCCCCCAGGAGGCTGAGACAGGAGGATTGCTGTGAGTTCAAGGCCAGAGTTCAAGGAGAGCCTGGGCTACAAAGTGAATTCAAGGCCAACCTGAACTGGGTAGCAAAACCCTGTCTCAGACAAAAAAAAAACACTTCCCCGTGTTAAATAGAGAAAGCACTGTAGTTTAGATATAGAGAAACTGAAGCTTCAGGATCATAGAACTTTAGAGCTAGAAGTTAGTTTAGGAGCCATTCAAGGGCAGCTTGTCATTTATGAGTAGAGACTATAGCTTGAAGAGAGGTAACTTGGCCCTGGAAACTCTCAGCGTAGCTCTTTGAGCTGAGCACCTGGAGAGGTGCCTCTTCCTCCTCAACCAATCAGGCATATCCCCTGTAAATGCACTTGGGGTTCTAGAAGCAGGTGTCCCCTCTGGCCTAGCCAGGGCTACTGTAAGAACTGGGCCCTGGTCCACTTTCTCCTCTCCACCCCAACCTGTAAGGCCAAGAGAGTCAAACAGTAACTGAATATTGAACACACACATGGTTAATCAGAAGCCTGGCTGGAGAGATAGTGGAGAGCAGAAGAAAACATAAATTGCCAATGAGGTAGACCAGAACCCTGGCCTAGGAACCAGGCTCTACCTTGTAATTCTTATGCTGGGAAGAATTTCTCACCCTGGACCTGTTATTTAACTTCTCTGTAACTTAGTTTTTCCATCTGTCAGATGAGGATATACAAATAGGTAGGAGTATCAGGACCAAGCTGGCCTTCCTAACTGCACGTGGCAACTCCGAGGCACCTGAAAAGCCATAGTCTGTATCTCCAAGGGTCAACTATAGAATCTCAGGGTTCTAAGGCTTCAAAATAAATTACAGCTGCTGAGCTAGGCGTGGTGGCGCACGCCTGTAATCCCAGCACTTGGGGAGGCTGAAGCAGGAGGATCGTTGCAAGTTTGAGGCCAGCCTGGGCTGCAAAATGAGCTCAAGCCCAGCCTGAACTGTGTAGCAAGACTGTCTCAAAAAAAATTAAAAATTTAAAAAACTACATTATAGCAATTACTTCCATTGGACTCTATTTTGGAAGATTTTAGTTGATAAACTTCTTAGTTGATGCACTTATTAGGGAATAATTAATTGCCTTTCTCATTTTTTTATTAACCAAAAACATCTATAGCTGCCAATCAGAGTTTCTGACCAGCATGAGATAACCAGGTTCCCCACATGAATTGATATAACTCCAGCCAAAAGAAAACGCACTTGAAGTTTAAATTAGCTTGGGCTGCCTTATCAGCTAAATGCCTTGTTTCCGTTAGGCTTTCTGAAATATTGAAAATAGCCCAAGGACCCTCCTTTGTTATTCGCTGGGACCCCTAAGTCCCAAGTGCTGCAACATGCAGGAAGCAGGAACTAGGAATGGGAAAATGGGACAGGCTAGCTTGTGTTTCATCCTTGGCGCTGAATACCTCATTTGGCATGTGGTGGGCCACTGTGCGTGGGATTGGCGTGGGCCTGCTGGGTAGAAGGGCTTCTGAGTCCTCAGGCAGTAGGACCAAGGTCCAGGCCAGCCTCTGGATCTGAGTCCCAGGCCTGCATGCAGGTATCCTGAACCTTTGCACAGGTTGCCCCTGGCCTGTGGGCACATAGGCTTTGTGAGCTCTGTAAGGCCTCTCTTGTCACCTTCCAGTCCTGTTAAATTCCAAACTTGCTCCTCAAGCCATCCCAGGAGACTCAGACTCAGCCCCTCCCCAACAGCAGGGGGTGTCAGGGAGTGGGAACAGGGTCCCTGGGTCTCAGTCCAGACAGGAGACTTTGAGATTACCCAGAGCGGGCCGGGGGTATCACTCAGCCGCACAAGCGCCTGCCTGGCAAGTGCAAGGTCCTGAGTTCAATTTCCAATACCAAAAAAAAATTAGTATATACAGAGAAAGAGGGAAAGGGTATTGCCCAAGTCCACTCTGAGTTAGGGTCTGAACCCACACTCCTGGCTCCTTGGTCCAGCAGTCTGGGTCAGCTTGGAGGCTTTTTCTGCTTTTTGGAGCCTGAGGGCAGCAGCCTCCTTCCCTGGCAGCACCTCCTGCTAAGGGAGGGGTACACCCCTCTCTGCTCTCCCAGCACTGGAGCACTGCAGCCTCCTCACCAGCCTCACCTACTGGACATAGCAGCTAAGCAGGTCACTGTGCCTTTGGCACGGCCAGCTCCCACCCCTCAGCTGGATGTGATCCTGAGTGGGAGGGGTGCGGCCCAGCGGGTGGGGGACAAATGGCGAAGTGTGAGGTTGGAAACAGACAGGAAGCCACAGGCAGTAAACATTTCCTGTCCCCAGGGTAACCAAAGCTGGCACCTCCCCGCCCCACCCCCCATCACTTCAGAACTCCTTCTGCCTCCCTGCTTGCATTCCGCCAGTGTCTAGACCCAGAGATCTCTCTTCTTCTGGCCCTCATAGACCCCACCCCCCGCACATGCCCTACCTTGGCCCAGTGGGCCTGTTCCCGCTGGTGCCTGTCCCTGTTCCTCTTGGAAGACACCACCATAGCCTTAGGACCACCACCCTAACTCGTGGCCTTCTTCCCTAGTGAGAAAGACCGAGGCAGATGCCCCAGCATCGGGGCGGGGTGGGTATTAGCAACACTAAAAACTGAAAGAGAACAGGAACCAGTATAGAAATCTAAGGTCTGAGGTCAAGAGAGAAAGAAAGGACCCGAACTCAGCAAACACTCGGGGGACAGGGGCACTGGGAGACTGGGGATTTGTACCAGAGGCAGGCACAGGAGGAAAGCGGAGGGCCAGGCTGGCAGGGCAGGTTTCTCAGGCTGCCAGATGCAGCCCGCACAGGAGACCCTGGAGGAGGAAGCCCAGGGAGCTGAGGGCTGCAGGGAAGCCTGGGAGGCAGGGGCCGAGGGGTAGTAGAGGCAGTGCTGAGGTCAGGAAAACTGCACGGGTCTTAGCTCTGAGCCAAGACCACCACACACACAGAGGACTCAGTCAGAGGCAGACTTCCGTGGTGAGGAACTGAGCCACTGTCTAAGAAGAGGACTTCAGTAGGACAGCATTTGCATGCAGTCTGGGCTGGCGCATGGAAAGCGCCTCAAGGGCTGAGCCAGAGACCCAGCCAGGAAGGTGAGGACCACGGCAAGGCCCCAGGACGAGGGCAGGCCCGGCCCGGGGAATTTGTGTGTTTTCCCCACCGTCCTCCGCTTCTGCTTGATTTCCAAGACTCACATTTTCCTCCTGCATGTCCCAAAGCAGAGCAGCCAGGCAGCTGAGGGCCTAGGTCTTGGCTTGGGGGAAGGATTTGGCTTAGGGGAGGGGAGGGCACAGGGTAGGTGACAGGACCCTGAAGCTCCAGAGGAGCCTGGAGTTCCAGGGACTGTGCCTGTAAATTGTACCCCCACTTTGTGATGTGTGTCTGTGTGTGGTAAGGCGGGGAATCAAACCCAGGAGTGCTTTACCACAGAGCTATATCCCCCAGCCCTTTTATTTATTTCAAGATTGGGGTCTCACTAAATTGGCCAGACTGGGTTTGAATTTGCAGCCTCCCAGGAAGCTGGGATTATAGGCATGTGCCACCACACCCAGTTTTATTTTACATTGTTCCCTAAATAAAAAAAGAGCTGGGTGTGGTGCTGGTGGTGTGTGCATGTGTTCCCAGCTCACAGCACTCAGGAGGCTGAGGCAGGAGGATTGCTGTGAGTTCAAGGCCAGCATGAATTACATAGTGAGACCATGTCTCCAAAAACAAAACAAAACAAAACAAAACAAAACAAAAAAAGTTTCTGATTCAATTTCCTATCCTAGGCTACATATGCCATTTGACTGCTGTGTATTCTTTTCTTCTCTGGTGCTAGTAATCAAACCCAAAACCCAAAGCTCTGTGCATGCTGAGTACATTCTCAGCCAAGCTTTGCATCTAATTTTGGCAGATAGGCGAAGGAGATGCAGAAGCTGGGTCTGGCCCCTTTGGTCCCTCTTCCCCTTCCAGGAACTGATGGTTCTTCTTACAAACCCGGGAAGGTAGAAGAGGGAAGAGAGTTTGCGGGGAGGTTAGTGACAGCGGCACATGGGGACCGCCTGACTCCAGCCGGGCCTCTGGTGGCATCTGTGGCATCTTCTGAGATAAAAATACAACGGGGGAGGGGGTGTTCCCTCTCCGACCCCCGTGCAGCCTGGCCCTCAAGCCTGAGTCTTCCTGCCTGCAGAACCAAGAGCCGCCCTAAACTGGCTCTCCCTGCCATCCCCAGGGTCAGCGTGCTGGTGGGAGCACCCAAGGCCAACACCAGTCAGCCGGGAGTGCTGCAGGGCGGTGCTGTCTATTTCTGCCCCTGGGGCACCGGCCCGGGCCAGTGCCGGCCCATTGAATTTGACCGCAAAGGTAGGCTCGCCTTGACAGCAGAGGTAGGCTTGCGGAGTTGTGGGAGCGTGGGGAGGGCGGCCTGGCCACCGTGGGGGGCGGGGCCTGGAGAGAAGCGCCGCCCACAACAGGCGCCGGGAGCGGTGGCTCCCTGTGGCACTCACTCCACCTTCCCAGCCCAGCCTAGCCCAGCCCAAGGAGGGCGGGCGTGATTCAGAAACATGTGGCTCTCATTTTCACTGAATCACCCACAACTCAGGGAGGCCAGGGCCATAACACAAAGACGGGGGAGTCTCACGGACTGCTCAGTTCCTTTTACTAAGCACTGAGTGACAGCTTCTGCCGCCAGCTTAGAAAATGATTCAGCCACTGCCCTCAAGGAGCTGAAAGTCCCGAGCTGCAGAGACACGGTGGGAGGCACAGGCCGGGAGGCACAGGCCGGCAGCTCCGCTCAAGAGCACTTGCTCCACCCAGTACTGGCGTGAGCGCTGCACAGACCTCAGCTCACCTAATCCCTTCAACAACCACCTTCCAAGTGAGGAAAGAGGTTCAATCACTCGCCCGAGGTCGGTCACCTAGGGAACAGCAGAGTCAGGGTGTGAACTGGCTCCAGAGATAGAGCTGGTGAGAGGCCAAGCAGAGGACAGCAGAAAGTACCAGAGGACTCACCAGGCATGTGTGAGACCCTGATTCCATTCCTGGGGAAAAAGAAGAAGAAGGGGGGGAAAGGAGAGAGGAGAAGGGAAGGAAGGAGAAATGAGAAAGGACCAAGGTGTCTCATTCCCTATGATGAATGTGATCGTCAGTTATCTCTAAACTGTGCCAGTGAAAAAAGAAAAAGAAAGGGGGGGCGGCTGGGATATAGCTCACTCCAAAGTCCCTGGGTTCAATTCCCAGTGCTGCCAAAAAGAGAAGAAAAGAAAAAAAAAGAAGCATGAAACATAGCCGGGCAGGGTGGCTCACACCTGTAATCCCAGCACTGGGGAGGCTGAGGCAGGAGGATTGCTGCAAGTTTGAGACCAGTGTGGTCTACAAAGTGAGCTCAAAGCCAGCCTGAACTGCATAGCGAGACCCTGTCTCAAAAAGAGCAAAAAAAAAAAAAAAAGATGCTATTAGAGACACAGGCCCAGACACAGAGAAGTGCGGCCCGAGTCACCCTCTTGGGAAACAGACACCCTTCTCATGACAGTGCTGCCTTGGCTCACTGCAGCCATCCTGACCAGGTGGGTGAGAAAGCAGAGGAGGCAACCCTAGAAAAACCCTAAGTTGGGTGTGTGTCTTAGAGGACGCCTGAACTCGCCTCACCCCGTCCCCAGCGGGCAGAGATCCTCTCGGGCTCCCCTCGCCTGTGGCTCACAGGGCCTTGGAGGTCTAGAAGGGCTGGGCATCCTCAGGCCAGAAGCAAGGGCCGCTCCGGGGTCCAGCTGCCCAAGGCCCAGCAGGACCCCCTTCTCTCCCCAAGGCTCCCGGATCCTCGAGTCTTCGTTGTCCAGTACAGAGCAAGAGGAGCCTGTGGAATACAAGTCCTTGCAGTGGTTCGGGGCGACCGTTCGAGCCCATGGCTCCTCCATCTTGGTGAGCAGCCAGGGTGCTGTGCTGTGCGGTGTGGTGTCTGGCAGGTAGCCCATGGCCAAGGAGGGAGGAAAGGCTTTCTGGGACCACGCCTGAAGCTCCTCCTCCGGGCCCTCCAGGCGTGTGCTCCACTGTACAGCTGGCGGACAGAGAAGGAGCCCCGAAGCGACCCCGTGGGCACCTGCTACCTCTCCACAGGCAACTTCACCCGCGTCCTTGAGTACGCACCTTGCCGCTCAGGTAGGGGCAAGCAGGGGCCGTGGCCAGCCCCCAGGCACCATCAGACACCACCCCCAAACTCTCTCCTGCGTGGCTGGTGTGCAGGACTCACTCCCCCGCTCTCTCCCCTCACAGACTTCAGCTCCGCAGCAGGGCAGGGCTACTGCCAGGGGGGCTTCAGTGCTGAGATCACCAAGGTGAGAGGGAGGCCAGGAGGGAAGGGCAGTGGGCGATGGGCAGGCGTCAGGACCAGATGTTGGGCTCACCTCCTTCCCTCCACAGACCGGCCGTGTGGTCCTGGGTGGCCCAGGGAGCTATTTCTGGCAAGGTGAGCCCTTCTGCCCTCCTCGGCCACTGGCACCAGCCTGCCGTCCCCGTTCCCAGCCTGGAGTCGCCGTCCCTTCCTCCTCTGCCTCCTTGCCCTCTCGGTCCTCCTTGGAGATTTGCGTCCTATTCTGCCACCCTCCATGTGCTTCCCTCCCTCGAACCAGCTTCTGAAATCCCACCCTAGGTCCCCCTCTGCCACCTCCCCTCCACGCATCCCATCCCTCCTGCTCCCCCTCCCCAGGCCAGATCCTGTCTGCCACGCAGGAGCAGATCGCAGAATCCTATTACCCCGAGTACCTGATCAACCTGGTCCAGGGGCAGCTGCAGACTCGCCAGGCCAGCTCCATCTACGACGACAGCTACATGGGTGAGTGAGCGGGGGTGGCAGGGAGAGCTCCAGGGCCCCTGTCCCCACTCCTGTCCCTGCCTCCCTTCTTCCGTTTAGGCTCCATACTTATCATACTCGGGCTGACTACGAAGGCCTGTGGTGGGGGGGGGGACTGGGGCAGGGCGCCCTGCAACTGACATCCATGTCCCTCCTCCAGGATACTCCGTGGCTGTGGGTGAATTCAGTGGCGATGATACAGAAGGTGAGTGTCCCTAGACCTGGCCAGGGCAGGTGGATAGAAAGGAAGAACCTAGCCAGGCAGCAGGGTGCACGCCCGTAATCCCCGCAGAGGCAGGAAGCCTCATCACCAGCCTGGGCTGCATAGTGAGTCCAAGGCCAATCTGAACTACATAGTGAGATGAGACCCTGTCTCCAAACAACCCCAGAACTATAAATAAGCAGAGCCGCAGCCCTCCCCACTGTGCTGTTCTCCGTCCTCTGCCAGAGCTCATTCCTCTCTGTTTTTGCAGATTTTGTTGCTGGTGTGCCCAAGGGGAACCTCACCTATGGCTACGTAAGACCTTGCCTACACTCCTCCTCCCTCTTCTCCCCATGATGAGCTCAAATACCCCTACATGTCAGTTCTCCTAGTCCCAAAAAGTGGATCAGAACATGGGCTTTGGAGTCAGAGTTGTACTCAAGTTCCTTTTTTTTTTTTTTTGTCTTTTTTGGCACCGGGAATCGAACTCAGGACCATGTGCTTCCCAGGCCAGCACTTGTGCCATTGAGCTATAGCCTCGGCCCCTACTTTTTGTCTTTTTGAGACAGGATCTCACTCGCTATGCAGTTCAGGCTGGCCTTGAGCTCCCTCTGTAGCCCGGGCTGGTCTTGAACTCACAACGATCCTCCTGCCTCAGCCTCCTAAGTGCTGAGATTATAGACGTGCGCCACCACGCCCAGCTGCATTCAAGTTCTCTGGCACTTTCTCTGGCTAGATCTTTCCGTGCTTTATTCCTACCCCGCTTACTGCTTCACCTCTCTAAGCCTCCATCCTCTCTGTATAATGGGATAATAATAGCTCTGAACTCACAAGCCTCTTGAAGGGGTACAATGCCATAACGCTGGTGAAAACACTTAGTGGACTGTCAGGCTGTGTGCAACGGGTCGCTGTTATTATTAGACCGTGACAAGTGTCCCTACAGATAAGAATGCCGCAGTGGTTCCTTCAATTAGCAGCATTTATTGAGGCAAGGTAAGAGACAGGAAGATGAAATAGACATCATACCCCATCTTATAGAATACTTCTGGTCAAGTGTGTGAGATAAGACACGCAATTCTCAGCTCAGGCAGAGCCGCGAGGCGTAAGCCCTCGGCAGGCACCATCACTTCTGCTTCTTCATAAGTCTGTGGGGTAGATATTATCATGCACATTTCACACATGACGGAGCCGAGGTCTTGTGAAACCAAGGGAGTTGCTCAAGCCCATCCAGTTAGTAAGCGGCTGGTTGGAGATTTAAAACCAGCTCTCTCTTATTTGAGAGTCAGCGTCAGTTCTGCACAGCGATAAGCAGTCCAGGTGGTTCAGCAGGGTAGAGGAAATAGTGTCTTTCTAGGGATAAAGGAAGAGGGCATCCCAGGCAGCAGCCTGAAAGCAAAACTACATCAGGCTAATTTAGCAGCTTCGTGGGCTGATCATAAGGGAACAAAATGTCTTTAGTTAGGGCAACTTTCTCCAGTGCCTTGGAGGACCGGCCAAGAAGCCGAGACCCAGCAGTGGCGGTGGGGAACCCTTAGGGGTTTCCAGGCCAGAGGTAACCAGCCTCCATCGCTCTGGAGCCGTTGGTCAGTCTTGCTGCACTTGGTGGGGGGTGTGCCGAGGCAGGAGGAGTGGCTGTCTGGACTGTCTGGCCTCCCTGGGCAGAGCCCACTCTGGAAATCACGGCAGCAAGAGTCGGGAGAAGAGCAGGAACCAGGAGACCCCGGCTGGGGAGGGCCAGTTACTGTGGGAGCACCAGGGAAACGAGTGTGTGTGGCCTGGGGAGACAGGAGGGTTGACTTCAGTTTTGAACGTGTTAGGCCTAAAGCCCAGTTGTGCTCTCAGGTGTCATTAGTGAGTGGCTCCTGCCCCAGAGAACTACTTTGGGCTTGAGGACTACTTTGGGCTCTGCCCACATCCCTGTGGGCAGAGATGGGCAGCAGACATAACTGAAGTCTACCAGTGGGCAATCAGTGACATGAAGGAGACGGAAGCGCCCATGCAGTGGATGGAAGTGGCAGGGTGGGCAAAGCTGAGGGGGCAGGGGCCGGCGGGCTGTGACTCAAGAATGCCTGCCCCAAGGGTGGCCCTCAGCCAGGGGCTGTCTGGGGCCAACAAGCTTATCTCCATTTCCCCAGGTCACCATCCTGAATGGCTCAGACATCCGATCCCTCTACAACTTCTCAGGGGAACAGGTGAGGGCATCCGGGCCAGCCATGCTCCAACCTTGACCCAGTAACACAAAATGTCTCCCTCTCCTTAGAGCCTCTGAACCACCCCTCACGGACCCCCTGGGCCCTCTTTATTGACCCCCCCACACCTTGTTCTAACTCGCTGTGCCCTTTGTCCCCTGCCCCCAGATGGCCTCCTACTTTGGCTACGCGGTAGCGGCCACTGACATCAATGGGGATGGGTGAGTAGCAAGAGAGGACACTGACGCCGTCCCCTTTGGGGGGAAGGGGGCATGGACAGCCAGCAGGGAGTGTGTTGAGAGCTTTTCTCTGGGTTCTCACCCAGCTGCATTCCCCTCTCTGGGGACAGGAGATAGCTGAGAGCTAAGATCGGAACCCTCAAGTCCGCTGACCTGGGTGGGAGGGAGCATGAGGATCCAGGACTCCTGGGATTTCTGGTGTTAGCAAGACAGGGTATCAGGATGCCCAGCCCTGTCCTTCCTCCCAGGCTGGGTGACCTGCTGGTGGGCGCACCCCTGCTCATGGAGCGGACAGCTGATGGACGGCCTCAGGAGGTGGGCAGAGTCTATGTGTACATGCAGCACCCGGCTGGTATAGGCCCCACGCCCAGCCTTACTCTCACGGGCTATGATGAGTTTGGCCGATTCGGCAGCTCCCTGACCCCGCTGGGGGACCTGGACCAGGACGGCTACAATGGTAAGCACCAAGGGTTCAGGGAGCTGAGGATGCACTGGGGTGAAAGGAGGGTGTGTCACGCAAAGTCCCATGACTTTCCAAGGAGAAGTGTGAACTTTAATAGCAAAGTCCAGTCTTAAAAGATTAGAAAATAGCCGGCATGATGGTACAGGCCTGTAATCACAGAACCTGGGAGGATGAGGCGGGAGGATCCCTGTGATTTCACAAGGGAGTTCAAGGCCAGCCTGCACCACATAGGAGACCCTGTCAAAAAAAAAAAAGAAGGACGGGGGTTATTGCTCAGTGGCACAAGAGCCTGTCTGGCAAGTGCAAGGTCCTGAGTTTGATTGCTGGTACGAAGAAAGAAAGAAAAAAGATTAGAAGCCGGCCCCATGGCTGCCCCTCAGTGGGCCCCGCGGCTGCTCCGCTCTGGGCCCCAGGGCACCTCATGGACTGGACCCGCCCCCACCCATAGCACGATGACAGGGTGGAGTTAGGTGGTCTGCTGTGAGCGTATGTGCTTTCCCACCTCCAACCATGGCAGTTTGTATACACCCGTGTATGTTATAGTATAGTCTGAGGCAGCTATATCTCTTCCCAAGGTGAGAGTCCAAGGATATAGATAAACCCAGGAGTACAGTTATTATCACAGCGAAGATAACTGATTGAGTGGTAGGGCAACGGAGATGAGGGAGGAGAAAAAACGAACTGATCAAAAGGGCCATCATCTGTGTAACCTGAGTAACAAAGATGAAGGTAACATTATGTAGGACAGCATCCAGAGCTAATTCCCTTCTATGTTCTCTATAATTCTGTATT
>PVLD010015831.1:0-47149 GCA_004027595.1 Dinomys branickii
GTCCATTGTCACCACTCCTATTCAACATAGTTCTGGAAGCATTAGCCAGAGCAATTAGACAAGAGAGAGAAATAAAAGGAATAAGGATAGGAAAGGAAGAAGTCAAACTATCACTATTTGCAGATGACATGATACTATATATGGAGGACCCCAAAAACTCCACAAGAAAACTCCTGGAATTAATTGACAAATTCAGCAGTGTAGCTGGATACAAAGTCAACATCCAAAAATCAATAGCATTCCTATAAACGAACAACAAACAGACTGAGAGAGAAATTGAGGAAACCATACCTTTTACAATAGCATTCAAGAAATTGAAATACTTAGGAATCAATCTAACAAAGAATGTGAAAGATTTATTCAGTGAAAACTACAGTACTCTGAAAAAAGCGATTGAAGAAGATTTCAATAAATGGAAAAACATACCCTGTTCATGGTTAGGAAGAACTAACATTGTGAAAATGGCCATACTACCAAAACTGTTGTACAGATTCAATGCCATTCCCATTGAACTACCATTCTCATACCTCACAGATCTAGAGAAAATATGCCTCAAATTCATCTGGAACCAGAAGAGACCCAGAATAGCAAAAGCAATCCTGGGCAATAAGGACAAATCAGGTGCAATCATAATCCCTGACCTGAAATTATACTACAAAGCTACTGTAATAAAATCAACCTGGTACTGGCTAAAAAATAGACCTGAGGATCAATGGAACAGACTGGAAGATGCAACCATAATGAAAAACCCACTCGGCAACCTAATATTTGACAAAGGGGTCAACCAAACTCACTGGAAAAAAGATGGCCTGTTTAATAAATGGTGCTGGAAAAACTGGCTTGCCTCTTGCCAAAAACTGAAAATAGACCCAAGTCTATCACCATGCACCAAACTCAGGTCAAAATGGATCAGAGACCTCAACATTAAAACAGAATCTCTAAATCTATTGGAAGAGAAAGTAGGTAAAAATCTTGAAGACATAGGAGTAGGCAGAGAGTCCATGAGCAAAAATGAAACTGCAAGGGAAACACTTCAAAGAATCAATAATTGGGACCTCATCCTACTGAAAAGTTTCTGTACATCTAAAGAAATCGCCAGCAAAGTAAAAAGAAAACCCACAAATTGGGAAAAAATCCTAGCTGGCTGTCCCTCAGAAAAAAGTCTTCTGTCTAGAACATACAAAGAATTAAAAAACATGTACCTGTCCAAATTCAAAGACCCAATCCCGAAATGGGCATCTGAGATGAATACACACTTCTCAGATAAAGAAATACAAATGGCACATAAATATATGAGAAAATGTTCCCCATCCTTAGTCATTCGAGAAATGCAAATAAAAACAACAGTGTGATTTCATCTCACCCCAGTAAGACTGGCCAGTATGAAAAAAAGCATCCAATAACAAATGCTGGCGAGGCTGTGGAGAAATAGGGACTGTATTACACTGCTGATGGGAATGCAGACTGGTGCAACCACTGTGGAGAGCTGTTTGGAGATTTCTCAGCAAACTAGGTCTAGAGGTTCCATTCAAACCAGCGATTCCCTTTCTGGGTATTTTCCCAGATGATCTGAAAATGTCATATCACCGTGATATATGTGCACCCATGTTTACAGCAGTGCAATTTGAAATAGCTAAATTGTGGAAGCAACCCAAATGTCCATCCACAGAGGACTGGATTAAAAACTGTGGCATTTTTATATAATGGAATATTACTCAGCTATAAAGAGGGACAGATTTGGGGCCTTTGTAGGCAAATGGTCACAAATAGATACCCTACTCATAAGTGAAACAAATCAGAGGTACATATGCAAGCAACGTATTGTGTCACTGGTGTAAGAACCTGAGGGTGGGAATATAAACTAAGAGGCATGAAGGAAATCTGTTCAAAAGTAAAGAACGGATGGGATAAGGAAAAGGAGAAAAGGAAGAAAGAGGCAAATATGTATGTGTGTATGTATATACATATGTGCAGGATGCCTAGCATGGTTCCACTATTGTCTTATGTCACTTTATGGTAAGGAATAGTTGATGACTGGTTGTTTGATCAATCTTGTATGTCTATACGTGTTTTCCTGAGCATACACTTTGAAGTTATCAATATGCAATGCAACAACTATTGTTGGTTTCCTGTTGCTTTGTCTATAATTCAATTTTGATTATACTCTTATAGTGCTACTTTGTGTCTCTTTGTTAATGCTTTCCTCTTTTTTGTTGATGTTGTTCTTTTTCTTTTATACTTTAAGAAAAAAAAGAAAAATTATATAAAAAGAACATGTAAGTAAGTATGTATGTATATGCAGCATATCTAACATAGTTGTACTACTGACTTAGCTCACTTTATTATAAGGAATAGTTGATGATTAATTGTTTGATCAATTTTGCATGTCTATATCTATGTTCCTGAATATACACTTCGAAGTTATCAATATGTAATGCAACAACCATTGTTGATTCCCTGTCACCTTGTCTGTAACTCAGTTTTGATTGTACTATTCTTACGCTAAAAAAAAAAAAAGAAGAAGTAACTTCCTCTCAGGATAGAAGTTAACAAAGAAGGCACTTGCTGAAAGGACAAGTCTGGATTCTTTTGCTGACTATTGTCTGCCAGATGCTGCTCTTGGTGAACATGATCAAAAATATGGCTGAATTCTTAGCATTTCTCCTCTGCGGAAGGGTGTGAGGAGAGAGTAAGCCATCCAACAACTGCAAAAATTATTAGTTGTGATAAGTTCTGAAAAACAAACACCCACAAAAGAACTTGATTTCACCACAGGAAATAATGTATCTGTCGAAAACTGAAGGGACACAGGGGACTAGTCTTTGAGGAAAAAGAAGTAGGTGGAATGGCACTTTTCGCCAATGCCTTGGGACAAAGAGCCACTTATTCCAGGAATTTAGAAACACAATGTTAGTGGAGAGCAGTAAGCAAACGGGGCAGAACTGACCCAGGAGTGAAAAGCAAAGCAAAGCCACATCATGGAGATGTTGCTTACTTTTAAGACTAAGGAAAAAGTCAAGCTGTAAATGAAATAATAAGTTTACTTGTGAACTTTTAAAAAATCGTTTATAGTGGTCATGTAACAAGATCATTTGAGCTGCTCCATGGTAAACAGATTCTAGAGTGGCAGGAGAAAAAGGCAGAGGTCTTCAGGCCATTTCAGATGACTCCTAGACAATGGAACAAGCTCATTCTCGCCTAGCTCTTTGTTTAATGGTGTTGAAGAAATGCTAGGGGCGATGAGGGCCATATATGTTTATAAGCAATAAATTCATACCCTTAAACTGATAAACGCTTACCCTGAAATTATGTTGTTGTCCTAAACACAAGAACATAGCAGTGGATAATTATGATCTTATAAATGGAGCTAGAGCTATAAAATCATGGATGAAATTGGAAGCAAGAAGAGTTCACAGTGATTTATCACCTGCTATAAGATGAGAAGGCCCCATCAAGTGCTAGTATTCTGAACTGCACAGACTCAGCCACTGCACCAGAAGGTGCCCAGACAGCTAACAGCATCTTTATTACCCTTGTTCAGCGAGGAAGTTGTTTTAATATGAACAATAAACCCCTTCTGTGCATTACCACAATATACACTCAAAAAGCCTGCAAAAACCAAGTTCTAAGCAACGAAGTCTTTTCTCATTCATTTCTCAGGGTAAATTGCAGGTCTTTTTTGCATCAAGAGTAAGAAAATGAAAATAGAACTACCTTTAAAGAAATCAAGTTCTTCATTCATTTTGAGCCTAATATTCTTTAGCTGGATAAAAAGAGAGAAAAGTTTTGTTCACTGTAACTGATTCAGGATACTTTTTTGCAATTTAAAACAGTTGAGCACTATTATCCACGATAGAGTTTTACAGAGAAAGAAATTTATTTTCCATAAAAAGTAATACATTATATGTTCCTGTTTCTGGCTTCAGCATTAATGAACAGCTTAAGCACTACTGAAATTGAATTAACTGCCCCAGTACTTTGAAATTATTCAGCTGTCTTACTGCAGGCTTTCATAGATTCCAAGTACTGAGTGCAAATGAAATCATAAAAGGAATATTCACAAACAGATTAAGAGCTTTCCAATTGGTGATAGAACCCACTGGTATAAATAACTAAATGAAATTGATATGATTAATAATATTTCCTATTCTTGACATTCACCATTATCTATTCCAATTTATACCACATCTGTCATGCTGTATTTATTTTTAAACTAGTAAGATAGCAGAATCCTGGCATCCATGTAATAATACTAATAACTTTTATGCAGCACTAAGCCTAAAATTGACGCCATGAATATTAAGTTCACTTATCAAATATCTGTATGTAGTGAGTGTTGTAGGTTAATCACAGTCTGAATAGCACTCAAATTTTAAGGGATATCTGAACCCTAACAAATATATAAAAGCTTCACTGATTTTCTTTATTAACCAGAGGCAGAAAGGTAGAAATTATTTATTCCTTGCTTTGAACTGGGTATTTTTTAAAATGGAGGATGACGTGATGCAAGGTGAGAGCCCATTTTTACCACGAAGGAAACGGCTGACTGAGGAAACCCAGCTCAGTCCCTTGGTGCTGTCGATCATGCTTCTGAGACTCTCCTGGCCCAGGCAGCAGAATAACACTTTCCCACTAAGTTGCCCTCTGTAGCTTCTGACATTCGAAATCAAACACTAAGAAATTGGATTTGTATAGCCAAGTTCCTTCTTTCACGTATATTCTTCTCTCTCCCAACTAAGAGGTTGTATTTTCTCCCTATCTCTGCGGCTAATTCTCTTTAAAATAAATAATGTTACAAAGGCAATGTCTAACTTTGTTTTTGTTTTTTCTTAGCAAATAAGAGTAAATTCGAATTATGGCAAATTTAAATCTACCGAGAAAAAGAAATAATGACGAGACATCCATCAGGAGCTTATTGTTCAGTGGGGAGCTACAGCCAGTCCTGAGGTTAGAGGGTTTCAGCAAGCGTTTCTTATCAAACGTACAAAATTATGAACTCCAAAGAAAGGACAAAGGCCTGTGTATCTCTACTGGCTCCTATCAAAAGTTAACCATGACCGATGAGTACTTCGTACATGCACATCTCAAGATCCACACATCTCCTCCACTATTTCCCTGAATCTTACATGAACCCCATTAAATTTCTACTTTTGATTTCCCAACTGTGACATATGAGAAAATGGATTTGCACTTTTTAGTGCATTACTCCGGGTCCCTGCACTCCCCATTTTGAATCAGAGACGGGAATACAAGCTATCTTGTCCTTACTACTCTCTATTTTCTAAACATATTTAATCAGCATCTATTATTGTTTCCCATAATCGTTGTGCCTCACTGCTGGTATTTTCATTCAATGACTGAGAAGACTGAACGTCAGAGAAAAAAAGAAGCCATGTGATTAAAACGGCACAAGAGGTGGCTGCCAGGTCTAAACTACGAAGCTGGGAGTGCATGTTTTGAAAAGCAACCTTAAAGTATTTGCATTAACTTTACATGATTTTCTGCAATTATAGACCCTTGATAATTTTTGCTCTTTCTAATATAGAAATTGGAGTAGACTCCAATTTCTATGACTCTTTTCCACAAAAACACTTAAGAATCTTTGTTGTAAGTCAGAAGCCAGAATTTCTTTTTCTTCTCGGATACATTTTACCACCACTGAAAAGAAGCCAGAATTATTCCAGAAGAAAAAGATAACTTGTGAGAAAAATGGCTTTTTTTCTATGCAAGAAACCCAGAGAAAGGAGAATCAAAAACCTGCTTGTGATTCAAGTACAGGCTGTGTGAAAAATCTCTGCCCTTTCCTTCCACTTTTGATGTAAGCCTAAAATTTTATTAAAATACTCAGATGATCAATTTGTAAAAATTATGTCTCCTGCCCAGATATCATCAATCTGGGGCATCAAATAAAATATAGAACCACTTGTAACTGAAGGTCATTTATAAAATTTCTCCTCGGTTTCTGGACAGTGCTACCTGTTGGAGCCCATAGCTGGCTGACTTTGCTCACGCAACATTATCCTTGGCTGTGGTATGTTTTGCAAACAAATTCATTCATGTCGCTTCTAGGTTAAGGGAAATCAAGGTTGAAAACCTGAAAAGTACACTATACTTCCATTTGGGGTCTGTCAAAATAAAATCAAACCCCATTAAAGGGCATTTTTTTTTTTACAATAAAATGAAAAACATATTAGGGCCTGGAAGATTCCAGTTGAAATGGTGACAGTTCAACTCAAAGAAGTCATAGAACAGCTTATAAAACAAAATGATAAGAGATTGTCTAAAAGCAATTAAACTTTTGAGAAGCCAGCTAAACTTCCTTTATGTTTATCCAAAACATTTACACAAAGCAATACATCCCCAAAATAAAAGAGGTTAGATTTTTCTTTATGTGCCCTGCCTCATTTTGTCTACTCAGAGGCCTGTGGGTGTGGTCTCATTTTATTTCAAGAGTTCTCCAGGTGACCTTGCGTAACTGAGTAAGAGAACATAGTTGAGCATAAGTAAGTGAAGCGAGTTATGGTCAGGTCTTGCCTGTGCTGAGTCTGTGCTTCTCCTCGGTACAGTATTAGTTACAGTGTATGGACCCTGAATTTATGGGAAACAGGATGTAAATTTTGCTGGAGTGGATGAGGCTGAAGTACTGTGGGAACAGAGCCAGAAGACCAAACTACTTAATTCGCTGAAGTTTTAATCATGGGTAGAAACAACCATTTAGTTACTATAGATCAGCTGAACCAAGGCTTAGAAGTATGAATCTAGGAGCCACATAGCCTAGGCTCACATGTTACCTCTGCTGCTCACTAGCTGAGTGATGCCTGTTGAGAAATTGATGACATATGTTAAAAACATAACATGATCCCTGCACCATAGAAAGTGACACATGTATTTGCCTGTGTGATGCTCTTCTGCCAACAATTTTTTTCAGCTTATCATAGATGCCATATCTCCATCCTTGTTGATAACTGCATATAAGTATCCAATTACCCATATTAAATCTCTTTTGATCAAGCCCAATAAAGTGGGTGGTTTTTTTTTTTTTTGGTCTTTAATTGAACTTTGATACATCGGCCATTCTATTTCCTCTTGAGTAACACTGATGTATTCCCAAAAGTTGAGAAATTAGGAAATGTGAAGCATTTAAAAGTTAAAAAGAAATTCTACAAATTTAGTCATAAAGGTAGGATTTGGACCCACATGAATGAGGTAAATTGTTTCCACAAAATGTTTGTTAGAAGTTTGAATATATTTCTAGGCACGCTCCTTCAGGCACAGTTTTTAAAGGCATCATCTTTAAGAGTTCACTCCACTAGCTCTTTTTCTTCATGTTGCTAAATTAGTAAAAGGCATCATCCAGAAAATCTTGTTCAAATATCAGACCACCAGAAAGAACATTTCTCTATTATATGCACTTACTCCTTAAAAATTACAGATAAGCAGCTCTAAAATTCATTAGTGAATTGTAGAATCATATATTGTACTGCATATTCCACATCTCTGTTTGAATAATTAAACATTTTAAACTTATCAGAAACCTGCTTATCCAGTATGAGTGTCTAGAACTGGTATTATTCTCCCAGATTTGACAAGTAAGAGCCCAGGAGGCATTCCATGATCTTTACTTTCACACTTTCCCTATACTTCAGATTCAACCCCCGATCTTGGACTTGACTCTCCAAATATATTCTGAATGAGATCCTTTACCACCATGGTCTCAGCTAAACAATGAAGTTCAGTGAAGGGAACAGGCACATTATTTACTTCAGAAAAAAAAAATCAATAGCCATTGCATATTCTTTTAAAAATGCTGAAATCTCACTTGGAAACTTTGGCATTTCTAAATCATTTTCTTCAATGCCCTTTCTTGGTCTTGTAGAGCAAACACTGTGGAGAGCCGTTTGGAGATTTCTCAGCAAACTAGGTCTAGAGGTTCCATTCAAACCAGCTATTCCTCTTCTGGGTATTTTCCCAGAAGATCTGAAAACATCATATCACTCTGATATATGTGCACCCATGTTTATAGCAGTGCAATTTGTAATAGCTAAAATGTGGAAGCAATCCAAGTATCCATCCACAGACGACTGGATTAAAAAATTGTGGCATTTTTATATAATGGAATATTATTCAGCTATAAAGGAAGACAGTTTTGGGGACTTTGTAGGCAAGTGGTCAAAACTGGAGTCCATATTCATAAGTGAAATAAATCAGCGGTACATGTGCAGGCAACGTATTGTATCACTGGTGTAAGAACCCGAGGGTGGGAATATAAACTAAGACATGAAGGAAATCTGTTCAAAAACAAAGAACAGATGGGACGAGGGAAAGGAGAAAAGAAAGAGACAAAAATGTATGTATGTATATATGAATATACATATATGCAAGAGGGCTAACATGGTTCTATTATTGTATTATATCACTTAATGCTAAGGAATAATTGATGACGGGTTATTTGATCAATCTTGTGTGTCTGTATGTGTTATCCTGAACACACACTTCGAAGATATCAATATTCAAAGCAGCAACTATTGGTGGGTTTTTTTTGTTTTTTGTTTTTGGTTTTTGGTTTTTTTTTTGGCTTTGGTTTTTTGTTTTTTGTGTTTTTCTGTTGTTGAGAGGATTAATTGTCTGACCAATTTTGCATGTCTGTACCTGGGTTCATATATATACACTTCGAAGATATCAATGGGTAAAGCAACAACCACTGTTGAGTCCATGTCACCTTGTCTGTAGATCAGTTTTGATTGTACTACTTTTTATGCTAATTTGTGTCTGTTTGTTAATATGTCTTTGTGCTTTTATTTTAAAAAAAAATAAGAGTGTCAAAGGGCTTTGTCAGCCCCACCTTTATGGCTTTGCCATTTACAACACACATAGCATGTCTTGGGAAATCTCTGCTCACTGACCACACCTCTTCTCAGTAGAATTCTCTTAATGCTACCAACTCCAGCTTGCAGAATTCTCCAAAGCAGGCATGATCCCACAATCTCAGCTTCAAGTGCTGCTCTTTGCAAGCTACTAGTACAGGCTGTGACCTTGTCACACATTTTTTTTGCCTGGACTTCCACAGCTTTTTCTGAAGTGTGGTTGGAGGCTTGTTGTAATCTACCTACCTGAAAAATCAGCTCCACACTGAAAATACAAAGATCTACCACCAGTCGCCCCTTAGAGCAAGGTTTCAGTAGCCTCTGAGAAACTTGATGGCTAAATTTGAGCAAACAATTCTCTAGCATTCCTTGACTAACCATGGCATCCTGAGGCACTCTTCTCAAAGCAAAATTTTTCAAAGGAATTTACCCTGTATCTTTGAGCCTGGGATAGGGAGTCTGGCCATTTCCTAAGATATCCTCGTGTGATCTTTCCTACTGTTCTGAAACAAAGTATTTAGCTACTTTTTATCACTAATCTTTGTAGGAACCATGCTCTCTTTGCCTCCAAAATTATACACTCTTGCTTTCCAGGTGAGGTGCAAATTTTTTAACATATTTTGGCTCAGCATTTTGACCCTAATTCTCACTATAGGCCTGAATAAAATATTTGGCAGGAGCCATGTTACACCCTGAACGGGCTACATTGCAATTTCCACCACCAGATCAAACACTCCACCATCTTTGAATTCAATCTTACACAAAATCTTAGTACATGGACAAACTATAGACAAGTTCTTTGCCAGAGGGTAATATGAATGACCTCTAGTCCCTTTTCCAATACAGAACTTGTTCCCAGCTGAAACCTTCTGAGCCTAGAATTTAGTGCCTGCATTCCAACTGAGATTCTGGCCTTTTGAGCACCCACTAATATCTCCGATCAAACTCTGCTTACAACTTTCTAAGGCTTCTCCAGTCAGCATCTCCAAAGCCTTCTAAACTACAGAACATAAGTTCCAAAAGCTTCTGAAGCATATAGTCAAGTACAGTCACAGAAAGAACCCCACTTGTATGCTGCTGAAAATCAAAGCCTACACCTTAAACTTAAAGAAAAGAGGGTGTATTTTGTATTGGGGTTTTGGAAGGTCAGTCCATGGTTTTCTGGCTCCAAGGCAGAAATTACATGTTGCAAGGCATTCCAAAGAGGCAGACTGCTCATCCTCTAGAAACAAGAAGTGAAACAGAAGGGAGGAGCCATGGGCAAGAATATAGTTTTCCATGTCACAACCCAAGTCACCCACCCCTTTCAACCACGTCTCACTTCCTCACAACACGCTCAGCTGTGAGTGTTCCCATGATCTACTCCTTTCCTTCCAAAAGCCACATCTCTAAACACATGGTATCTTTGTGGGACTCTTTAGACCTAAACCATAACAATAAGAATTATATGATCTTTACAGATGCTGAAATCTCACTTAGTCGCTTTAACATTCCAAACTGCTTTCCTTCAAAGCTCCTCTAGGGCTTGTTTGACTCTTTCCCACACTTCACTTTAGCTTCTAGAGTCCTTTTCTCTAAAAGCCTTTTCCTATACTATAGAGAGAGTTTTTCTATTAATATCAAAACTCTATACTATGGTAAACTATTATATATGCACAGATAAACCTCAGAAAGAAAAGCACCACAGGTAAAAACATTCAGAGAACTAATGCAGATTGAGAAATTCATTTCAAAAACAGCCTGCTCTTTCAAAAGCACACCTAACACTTGCCCGTAGCATTCTCTAACCCCTCCTCTTGCTTTTGAACCCCATGCATAATTTGATATCATATTCTTAATGATTTGATTGTTTACCTTTCCCCAACTACAAAAACACTGTCATGAAAGAACATTTGTGATGCTCCCTATTAAGGCCCCAAGACCTAGTATATAACTAGGAGCTCAAATGTATTTTTAAAAGGACAGACTCTGTATATTAACTTTTGTTTCATTATCAGAAGGACCATTAGTCTAAATAAAGTACCAAAATTATAGATTGCTCTATCTTCAACATCACAGTATAAATCAGGTTATTGGCCCAGGCTATATTTGCTACTTTTTCTGGCTGTCTCACACATCGTACATAACAGTGATCTCTGAGTTCAAGACAAAAGACCAGACAAGCTCAAGAAGGAATCCTTTAAGTACAACATCCTTCCAAATTTTTTTCTTAGTGCAGACTTGTAGCAATACAGAATAATTCTAAAAGAAAGACATCTGTCATTGCACTAGAACTAAAAGAAGTTCAAAGAATTGCTACATACTCTATCAAAAAGCTTGTCTTTAGTTGCACTGTCGTGGTTACCTCAAGGTCATGAACAGATGCACAATGTTTACCTTTCATGGCCATTTGCATTTGGGGAAGAGTCAGAAATGCACAGTGCCACACTGATTCAATACCATGGATGAGGTCACACCACAATATTTTAAAGGATCTCCTTTCCTTCTGGACAGCTTCACAGCCACATTTCCCATATTTAAATCAAACTCTGTAACAGAACTGCTTCAGAAAGTGGTAGAATAATCGGCAAAGTGAGTGGCAGTATTTCAAGGGTACTAATAACGTGTCTCATAATGTAAAAAGGTTTCTAAATTTAAACATACACATTCTTTTCATCCCTTGTATGTTTTGGATTATCTGTTAACCTTAGTTGTGTAATTATCTGCTAACCTTAGTTGTACAATCAAAAGTGTTTTCCATTGGCATAGAAAACAAATGAATTTCTCAAATCTGCATTAGTTCTCTTTACTTTCTGAGATTTATCTGTGCATATATAACGTTACCATAATATAGTGCTTTGATATTAATATAAAAGCTCTCTATATGTGTTAGGAGAATGCCCAGGAGTAAGGAACATTTTTAGGTAGAAGTCTAATTCTTTTAGCCTCTGAAGAGTTTTTATACTGAATCCTGAATGAGAATTTATTACACAAAGCACACTCTAATTGGATATTCAGTAGGAATCACTTCATTAAAACTTGAGGAAAAGACATTGTTTTCTAACAGGGTCAGAGGGATAAATTAGGTAACAAGGAAAGTGATTAACCATAAGTACTCCTCTTAACTTACTTTAATCATAATTATTAGTAATAAAACCACCCAATCAATAGGATTAATTTCTCATAACCAATTGGGCTAGAAAATAAATCTTATTAGGAGATCAGGAGTCCAAAGAGTGACAACTTTTAAGTTATTCTTCAACAAATATTTATTTAATAACAACTATATTTGTATTGTGGGGAATACAAGCCAGCCAAGCTACCTATTCTCAAGAGACTTACAGTTGCAACAGGACCTATAACATTCATAGAAGAATATATTTTATGACTTTCTACTTTTGCTAATATTATCACATTTAGTATAGCTCTAGGAGTTCTAAGAAGAATCAGAAAATGTTTCATTGAACAATTATTGAAAGGTCCTAGAAACACTGATAGAATTTGCGTGCAGAAAATTAGTGAAAGAGTTCTCCAGGTAGAACTAAAATTATTTACAAGGATCTGGACACAGGAAATAGAAAAAAGCTGAGTTAACTTGGAGCTTGCAGCTTACAATAGAGTACAGGTAGTGTGAGACAGATTTGATGTAGATTCTGACAAAAACTTTCTATACCTAAATTGCATCTAAAAGACGATAAGAAGCCATGAGAAGATTATAAGTAATGGGGCTGCAACAATCATAACTGTGTTTTAAAATAATAACATGGTAGGGCTGTGAGGGCACAGGAGCAGAGACTTTTACTGAGACAGTTTTAGAAGAGCTCCAAACTGAGAACAGTGTAACTTGCAAATCCTGGAGACAAAGTTGTTCTTACCATATGTCATTATCATTAGCACAAAAATTAATTGTTGCTCATTGTGCTCTTATAGGCAGAACCCAAAATAGCCTCTAATACCGTTTTTGTCTGGTATACAGGTTCAGTGTTGATCCTAAGAGTGATGAATGTAAGGAAATGTTGTCTCTTGATTAGGATGTTACAGATGTCCATGTTTTATTTAACAAAGGTATACTATCTTTGGTGAACCTGAGCAAGTCAGCAGAACCGTCACAAGGGACTATTGATAAAGAGAGATCCAAATTATGAGAAGAGTTTTGGAGACGTGTGAAGAGGAGGAGGACCATGAGGCCATGGCTGTGGGTGACCCTGAGATCGCGAACAGCTCTGGATTCAAGGAGGAGGAGATGTCCAAACACAGTCTCACTCTTAATACTGCAGAGCACTTACTTTTGATGAAGATCCTGAATGAGGTTGGAATATGATTCTTACCTGAAGCCTCTGGGAAGGAACAGAGCAAAGTCAAAACCTTCATTTCTATCTAAGCCAAAAATTTCACCATGTCTTGCTTGGCTTTCTTACATAATAAGTAGTTATCTGCTTAAACCACTTAAATATGTGGCAGTTTAACACATTAGAAAAGTAACATATCCTCAGAAATAAGGAAAATGCCCCATAGTGTGAAATAGAAAAGGTTTTACATGAGAGAAACAAAAAGCACATTAACCTTGAGCTAGCAATGTAGAAACTTTTACCTCTTTATAAAGTGCCACAAAATAAAAACCCACCTGCCTGCCTTAGGAATACTTTTTCTTCTTTTCCTTAGAAGAAAAAGAAATTATTTATGCATACATGATTGTTCTTATATATTTCCTTGGACAAAGTATACACTTACAAGGTCAAATGCCAACAAAATTGTGCATTAGACTATATCGTATTATGAACATTCCTTTTGCTTTGGTTGAAATCCTCTCACTTGGGTTCCTGCTGGGCTATGTCTCAACAGTCCTAAGAATGGCCCTGTGGTGTATATAACGGGACCACAACCTAAAACCTCCTCCTCCTCTTCCTCCTCTTCCTCCAACTCCCCTGAGATCTGCCTCTGCTTTATTTTCTTTGCAAGATTCACAAGTGTGTCTGGGGGTCACATCTAATGCATTGTTAATTAATGAATGTTTTGGAAGAGGATATCTTTGACTATCTAAATGACTTTAATAGCAGAGACCAAAATCACTGGGCAATAGGAAAAAGAAAACAGAGTTTATTTGATGCCTTTTTGCCTGAACTTAATTACATTGTCTTTGAACAGAATTGATCCACGGTTGTCTCACTTGTCAGCAGCTGTTTTCAGTAGTGTATTTCTTCTGTCCTATATGGAATCTCTAAACAGGAATGGTATTTGATTGAAAATATCGGATTGGAAAAGCACTTTGCTTAATGATGTATATTTGCAGAAAATGACAAAAAAACTGACTTTTAAAAGCTATTTAATGGGAATATCTTTATATTAAAAACTACAGCACCTTTAAAGGTAGAGAAAATATAATTTCTATTTCCAAGGGAACAACAGTCTCAAAGGAAATGCACATTCAAAGCCAATGACAGGCTGGGGATGTGGCTCAGTGGTATAGCTCTTGCCTTACATGCACAAGGCCCTGAGTTCGATCCCCAGCACCACATACATAAAAAAAAAAACACCAATAATAATAATAATAAAATCAAAGCCAATGACAATGGAAACACTATTGCTGGTCAGTGATATGTTGTATTTTTATTCCTCTATATATTTTGAGTTTCTCCTCTATTTGGAAGCCAAACAATATCTTTATTTACTAAGATACTATAGCAATGTACCACAGCCTAGGTTCTTGAGACAGAATGTTTTATCTCAAAGTGTTGGAGGAGGTAACCCAAGATCAACGTGTAAGCAGCAGGGTTGATTCCTACTGAGAATGGTGAAGGAGGACCAGTCTGTGCCTCTATCACAGCTTCTGCCAGGCTGCAGGCAACTTTGGATGTTCCCTGACTTGTGTAAACATCACCTCATCTCGTCCTTTGTCTACCTATTGTATTGTTCACTGTGTAGTATGTGAATGTGAATGTGCCTGTATGTGAAATTCCCTTTTATGTAACAACAGAAGTCATACTGGAGTAGAGGTTGACTATTGCACAATGATCTTACCTTAATTGAAAAACCTCTATCCTATTTCCTAACACATATTCTGAGGTACTGAGGGTTGAGACCTTTACCACGTGCCCCTGCAGGAAACAATCCAACCACTAACACACAGGAAGCACAAAAATTCGTAATCAAGAAGGGGAGACAGGAACGCAGAAGCAAATGGGAACCCCTGAGATCAGTGTCATTAAGAGTCTGATGGAACACTAAGGAGAACATGCAAAATTAAGGTAACAATGCATGAAGATGAGTATGAATAAATCCACAAAGAAGATCTACCATTTAAGTATTGTTTTTAAAGGCAAAATTTTCATAAAATAGGAAAAATAAAGGGTATTTCAAAACAAGGAGTAACATATACAAAGGGAGAAAGTGGCCTGAATATTGGAGAGCAATAGCTCTCTTGGGTCTGTGGACTTTTAGAGTGAGGGGTACATGTGACAGAAGTGAGTGGCACTGGATAGACTGGTTCAGCCCACAGAAGGACAGTGGGGACCACTGAGAAGCACTGCAGGGACTGTCAGGACAAGAATCCGTGCTGATGAAAGCCCATCAGGGCTTCTGAGCGAGGAATTAAAACTTGTCATTTCCCATGCATACAGACATTTCAGAGTACAAGAGACAGGTCACAAAGAACTTGGAGAAGTGGCTTAACAACAACCACAAAAAAGGTAAAGGGACAACTACAAAAAGTAAAGGTAAAGGGACTACATTTTTATCTTGGTTTAAATTAATATCATTATTCATGTTTATGTTTCTAAGTGGGGGTACATTAGATCCCATAAATTACTAACAGTACAGCATTCACCTTACCACAGAGAAACTGGATGATGCCACCTGGACAGCTTAACCTATGTCCATGCTATAGATGAACTCTCATCACGTGACTCCCGAGTAGATATCCACCTTTTCCTGTTGCTACCCACACTCTATCCTGCTTCCTAATTAAGGACAGACATCAGCCATGCCATGATAACAAGCCTGGATGTTAACAGTACAGTCAATAACATGAGAGACAAAGAGGGGTGGAAGAACTATCCCAAAATAAAGAAAAGAAGAAAAATAACAAAAGAAAATTAAAGAAAAGAAAAGAGGCATCAGAAAACACAGGTGTGGTCATGGGCTGGTTCAGAAAGAGAGTGAGACAATTTCAAAGTTTGACTATGGTCTGTATATCAGAAATATAATGGATTTATCTTAAATTTCTTGACTACTAAATGTAAAAGAATAGCCTACTTTTAGAAATGTACTCTAAAGTGAAAAGGAATGATGTAGCTCTCAAACTATACATATCAACCTATTATCTGTGTATAACATAAGGTGCAAATGTATGTGTTCCATGGTTAATCATATGCACAGATATATATATATATGCACTCATAAATATACACAGATAATATACATTAAATAATAAAATGTGGCAGAAATTTTACAACTGTCTAGTCCATGCAGGAATTATTGGTTCTACTCCTACAGCTTCTCTGTAAGTTTAAAATTATTTAAAATAAACCTTTCCAAAAAGCAATGTAGACTTTCAAAATCAATAAGTGTATATTTTACTTTCTTATCGTACCTTCCATTTCCACTTTTAAAACTTGTATGTAATATCCCATCAGCTTGATTGTATTATACGTCACAGTGTGAACTATTAAATCCTAACTTTCTGTAAATTTTATAATAAATTATGAGTTTTATCCGAACTTTAATTTAAAAGTATCTAAGACAATGTAGTGTAATTTTCTATTCCAGATTCTAAAGTTAATGTATAATTAACATTTGTCTTTAAGACTGTTATAGAAAATACAAAATGTTCCCCATGTCCTCCCATATCGTTGTTCTGAAATTGAAAATATTCCAGTTTTAAATATTGTCAATAACCAAAGACTTAACTAAATGTTAGAATCATTAGCAATATAATTCAATATCTCGAATTTAATTAGATGAAAAGATATCAGTGCACCACTAAAAATCTCAGGCAGTCAAAAGAGTGTGTCACCATCTTTCAGGAATAAGTACATGTTGTTCATTTTATTGAATCCTAGAACCTAAGCAGGAATACAGTGAGTGAGAAGGGAATGGAATTACATAATTCCCTTCAGATTTTCATATATTAGCAAAGGAAGATAGCAAACATTTTGTACTGAAGGGTCAATGGAAGACATAATATCCAATAAATTAAAAATTTAAGAAGCACATTAAATTATTTTGAAATTATTATATTAGAATTCTCTACACCATGCTAAAATACTTTATAACATTATATTGACAAAAGTTATTCACTGAAAACAAAGAAAAAATTTCTTGGAAAGAGGGATGGAGATATTAAAAGAATAAGGGAGGGGAGACCCCAGGGGAGAGATCAACCTCTGTCAGCAAGGAAGACTATGAGCAAAAGAGAACCATAGCATCCTGCCTGCAGGCCTACTGTGAACTGTTTTAAGGTCTTCTGGATGAAGGAGCCATTAAATGTATCTATTAAAGCCTTCTTCAGTGAGAAGGCCATGGAGAATCCCAAGATGGTTACAAGCAAGCAGTTATTATCCACCAGATATTTCTGGTGGACAATATCATCTCTCTCCTGAACCTTACCTTGTCCACACCAAACCCTTCATTACTAATCCTTTCTGTTACACAGACAGACATGTATACATGCATAACAATATTTCATTATACTTTATACCAAACATTTATATATTCTTTTCATCCTTTTGATGAGGATCTCATGGAAAAATGAATCCAGCTTTCTTGTGAGTTTGTATCATCACTATCTGAAATAAGCCCAGAATGCAGTCAATAATCACATTTTAAATGGATTAATGGATACACAGACTACTATTTGAATAATTATTGTGATTAAGCTTCCCAAGCCAATGTGTTTTTCTAGACATGCAAAATCTATTCCAAAACAGTAGGTAAAAGTGCAGCTGACTTGCAGAGAGTAGAAGGGACAGCTCTCCGTTATTCTACCTTTGATAAGTAAGCACAGGTAAAGTATCAATCTTAAAACTATTTCAAAGCCTGTTATCTTGTCAAACAAAAGCAATCCAATATTTTCAAGACCATCTAAGTCAAGACTCTTTCTATCAGGATGAGGACTAGGTTTCCCAGGGAATGACCTGACTGCAGTAGATTAAATATAAGAATATGGTATGTTCCCAACTGCCCTCAGATATCTGGATCAGTGAACTTAGAAATGTGTGAAAACAGAGTCCCTGTCCGCTGTGGTCCCACACCACCCCAGGCGCTGCGGCGACAACATGTAATTACTCTGCTGAACAACTTAGACAAAGAACGCACTCAGCCATCAATTAGGAATTAGCACACGTAGGGCTTCAATTATATTGATTTATCACTAGCAACTTTTTAATACGGAATTTAGTTACAGTCTATCATGCCTTGGTAATTAAAATGTACTGTGGTTTATTATTTCAGACAGACATTTGGGAAAACAAGTAAAGTTATAAAATCTTCTTGCACTGCCTGCTCATTTATTTCTGCTAATTATCAGTCAGATTGTGTCTGTGCGTACAGCATTATAAAATCCAAACAAATATTATCACTTTCATTACCATCTCTGTCTATCACTTCTCCATTATCATTCTCCTAGACTACATCATGGACAGGGAAACAGCTCATGCAAAAATTCCCTTTTTCTAGCTTGTGAGAGAGGTGGAACAGATGTCTTTAAACTCCAGGTTTAGAGTTCTAGTCTCTGGAACCTACTTCCCTCTCTTTGATTTTGCCTGCCACGTGCCCAGGGCAGGACACGGACAAAGCTATTCTGCTTCTTCAATATCATCACCCATGGAAATGTTGAGATACCTCATTTCCTCATTATGGTTGTGAATGTTTTAAATACACTTAAGAGTGAGTGCGTTTCACTGTAGTGTCAATTCCGGTCAGCTTTATGATAAGTTTGGGCATAAAAGTGTTACAGAATGAAAATGTCCCTACTCAAAGAACCAAGTAGGCCATAATTTTTAAAGGAGGATGTTTTCTTGTTGTCCTTGAAACATTATGGCCACTTCCACAGCTTATATGAAGTTCAAGCTTAATTTATTCTTTTAAGGGAGTGTTTTGGTAGTAAAAGCAATGAGTCTGAAAATGAACTAGCTGCAGTTACACAGGTTGTTAGGTGCAGGAAAATATATATGCAGTCATGCACAGGCATGCGTACTGTTTCTGAGCCCTGGTAACTGACTGTAACCAATCGTCCCATTTAATTTACTGATGATGATATTCAGTTAGAACTCCCAAACAGTCTTTTCCTTCACCCACCTTCCTTATGTAAATAATAACCTTCTCTCCATCTTAACGTCCCTTCTCCTCAAGTCTAAGCACCTAGTTCACAGCATGCCGAGAGTGCTGCCTTCTCCAGGACCACACAGTAGGCAAGTTGGCCACTGAAGCATCAGATACACTGAGGCTCCGGATCTTCAGCATCTGGTAGAGCTAAAGATGAGGAAGTTAAACAGAGATGGGGATAATACTAACAGTCGCAATAACTATGTGTTGGGGCCCGGCCGTGTTGTCTATATCTGTTGCTTGAGTTACATAATATCACTTTCAAGTAGGTATCAGCCTTATCCCATTTTCTTCAGCTTTTCTTCAGAAGCTTATGGGATTAGGTATGCTGTTAATTTTACCCCACTGAGGAACAGAGATAAACGCAAAATGAGATTAGCTTTACCCCATAGCCTTCTCTTCTTGAAATTATGCTTTATAAAGGGAAAACAGATCTTAATGTTGAGATATGGGTATAGGAAGACAAGACAAGAGGAGAAATCTGTCTTACTACACCTTTAATAGAGGAGGAAAGCGACTGAGAACTGGGGGTATGGACAACGACTCTCAAGTGAGAATGCATGTGTATGACTAATGGAGATTAAATTTTACATGGTCTCAGGTAAAATTTTCAGCACCGCCAGTCATGAAAGTATTGAAGAACTAACAAAGGAAAGAGGAGAGCTATAGAATTTTAGCATAGCTATGGAAAACTGTAGTCATCTGTTGTCCATTCGGGCTTAATTACCAGATAGTAGAACAGCAATTATGCATATCATTAGGTAGACGCAAGATTAACTTATGTACATCTTAGTTGATCAAGGCTGTAAAATGCAGCTTGCAGTATGTTCAGTCTTTATAGCTCGTGGCTTATGTGACATAATAATCTAATCAAAGTTAGAAATATTAGGGTTTGCACTGATTGTGAAATTTTATGTAATCATGCTAACTAATCCATCTTATAGCTGTTATTTTTGTTAGATCTTACCTGATCTGTTCAAATATTTTATAGAAGCAAAATATTTTTAGTGCAAGAAGTGAAGTCTGGTTTTTGTCTTTGAATTTCAGCCTTTATTCTGGTATCATTTCCTAATACCGTTCAAAATTTAGAAATTATTTTATGGAGGAAAATAGCTCAGAAAAATATTAACTGAGTTAATTTAGCTAACACTATGTATAGAGATCATTTGTATATATATTTACATATTTTAAATTTTTATTTTTTTCATTATTTTAACTTTATAATAAAGTTAAGAACTGACCTATCTGGGTATCATCAATTGATTGATGCATTACAGTGTAATGGTTCAAACTTGTAAACGCTAGAGTATAGGCTGAAATTGAATCTTATTTCTACCACATTATGTAACTTCATTTGCCTGGAATTTAGATCCTCACCTATAAAACGTGTATTAATAAAAGTACCAGTTAATAATTATGACATGAAACTATTGGGAAGATTGTTCGTTTCAGGAGCTGTATTCTGTTTCTGACATGTCGTAAGTATACAGAAAATGTGGCCAACTATTTTTGAGTGGCTTTGATGCTTCTAAGTTTTCATAATCACATATAGGTCTGTCATTTTCAAATGTAAAACTGATCAATTGGCATGCCATCATTTATACAAAAATTCTCAATATGCCACTGTTTGAAAGATTTTTAAATTTAAAAAATTCTTGGATGTTTTAAAGCTAAAACTAATACTCTCTGCTGCTCAAGCTACAAGTGAAGCCTGTGGACTGATTCCCAGCTCCACGCTGATTAAGAGACCAAAACAGCAACCATGAGGCAAGTAGAGAATCTTCCAGAAAATGTGCTTTTGTGTCTTGCAGAGGCACAGAAAGCATACTGGTGAAATATTGTTCCCATGAGTAAAACATGGCTATATTTATCTCAGCCTTAATTTTATCATTTATCAACTGGGAGATTTAATCTAAAAGGATTTATAAGATTCATCCTTCCTCTCTCGTGCTTTAATAACCTATGAAAAATCCTAAGGTCTATGATCAAAAGTAGAAAAAAAGTGTTCTTTGTTGTAGATTATTCCAGAGGACACAATGAGAAATACTTAAGGGAACAAGGAAATTTACAGACATTATTTTTTATGAAGAACGTGTATAATTACCAAAACAAAACAGAAGCAACTATTAGAAATTTTAAAATGCACGAGTACTGATTCAGGTAGACAAATAGCAGAGCAATCTCTCCCTTCCCAGGCAGCTTCTACTGTATTTATTCACACTGCATAAAAGGCGGTTAGTATGACCTACACATTCACTTGCAATCAAAAGATCATTACTTGAGATCTTTGTGCTCAGATTCTAGGACCTAAAATGATAAAATTGTTGAAGTCACATGAAAATCTGTACTGTATGTTCCATTTTCTATAGAACATCCTTCCTATTACAAGATTTTCAAGCCACTATTAGACTTAGAGTTGACCTAAATGATACTTTTTCAGTGTACAAAAATACTAGAAATAAAGGCAGAGGACACAGAGAGATGGTTCTGAAAATGTTTCAAAAATACTGATCTGCAGGCACAGGTTACTAAATATTTTATTACAAAACCTGTATTTAAATGGATATGAAACATGGCAAAGTGCACATACTCATTAAATATACAACTCTTAAAATCACATTTGGAAATTCAAAGAAATACAGGTGAAAATATTGCTGTCATGTATCATACTGTTTGAATTTCTTGTTTGTGTGCACACTTTTAAAAATTTGTGGAATGTTCCTAATTCCCCATTCTTTATCATTAAGTATAGAGGTACGGTTTAGATGTGCGTAATGATTGCATGCATTATAAGGAGCTTGTACCATACATGATATACCCTGATTCATTTTTATCCCCGCTCCCCTCCCTTCTGCTTCTTCGGCCCCCCTTTATTTACGTAAGCTTTGTTTCCACTTTACTTTTCCTTCCTTGTTTTTAAGGACCAAAATGTCTAACAGATATTACCAAATAGGAAGAAAATATTCAAATGGGAAGGGGAATGGGGTGGGGAAGAAAGAAAGGGAAAAGAGGAAAACATAAGGCCTAACTTCCTATTTTTAACTCTAGGGATGATGGGAATTTTTTTTATTTCTATGTAATAAAAAGCATTTAGAGAAACTCTCACTTGGAATTAATATTTCCAAAACAAAACAAAGTGCCAGTGTGACAACATTGTGCATGTGTATGTGTGCAATATCAGAGATGGACAGGTACCACCTATTTGTCAAATTACCTGAGAGAGTGTAACTGCCAGTCTCTCGAATGTGAACCTGAGGTTGGCCGCCCATGATACTCCTTTTCACTGGTCGGACATCACTGCAATGAGAGGCACAGACAGTGCTGCCAAAGTCAATATCCCAGATCCCTACGTCCACACAACAGCTTTCTCTGTGCTAATAGTGTTTAGGCCATCTGTCTGCTTCCAATTAGAGTCCAGTTTTGATGTAATGCCCAGATGTTCCGTAATGTGGGGTTGTATTGTTCCTCTTCCTTTCTGCCACAAAACCATTATATTTACTCCAGTACTGAAGCTGTTTTCTTCTTCCTACTTTTTCTTTGTTCTCATATTTCTGATAACATGATCTGATTTTTTGCAAGTCACAGAAAAGATTTTCCATTTATTTCTTTTCAAATTTTAATACCTATGAAGTCACATTTTTCTAAATGTGTTTATATTTTTGATTTCAGCTAATACTTTTTTACCTGTTTTGCATACTTACCTGTTTTCTAGTTATAAGAATAAAAATTCCAAATAGACATAATCTGTATGAGTAATACATTTTAAAATGAAGTATTAAATATATGATTCCTCTGGGAAAGGTAAATTACTAGGTCCACCACATTTTCTGTTTTGTTATTTTAACAAATTTTCTGAATTCTATCCATAAATCTTGCATAGTTATAATCCTAACTCCTTACAGCTTTGCAAAATTTGTTCATTTTTAGCTGAAAACCTAATTTTGAAGTTCAGATTCCAATCTGGTGGTCTATGTATGTTGCCTTTATTCAAAACTACTCCTGGTGTTTGGGAGCTGTTAGCACTCTCAGAACCTCAGCAGGCTGCCCCTCTAGACAGGGAGATCAACAACAGCTGCAGTGGGTGAGCTGGCACCCTACCCCTGGCACTGGTGAAGAGCTTGGAAACCTCTTTGTGAATGTCCCCGTGCTTTCCTCCTCATCAAGGTGAATATCCTTTCTCACATAAGCACCAGATATTAATATTTTTCTCAGATCAATTGAAATCAGGGTTTGGAAATGGTATTATTTTAGTATTGAAGCAAAAACGGCAGCATTTTATGACAGGCTCCAAGAAAAAGCTAATATCAACTTTAACCAGCCCAGGGACGTGTAGACAGCTACTTGAGCAGTGGTCTCCTGAGTCAGGTGCTATTTTAAACAGCCTTCAACTGAATCAACAAATACTATGAGTTTCTGTTTTCCCATTCAGAAATATAGGCCTCACATCAGAGCCAGCATCAGGTATTTGAATTTTGTAATCTTCCTTGAAAATAGTAAATGTGTCTAGTTAGTCAGGTTTCACACTTTTGTGCACTTTGTTACCTGTGCTCATTCTATTCCTTGCTCCGGCCCTTTGTTTTCTCTTGGTGGACAGAGGTTTCTAACATAAATGCCCAGCACGATCAGATTCTCTGCAGTTTCACCATCCAAATTCTATCTGGTTTCAAGGGTTAGGATGAAACAACAGGTCCTCCAAGAAACCCTCTGCATGCCATCTGCATCGTAGGGGTCTCTGCCTCCTCTGGTCTCTCTGTTCACTTCCCACAGAAGTTTACACTCAGTGTAATGGAATGCTTTGGGTACCCAAATTACCGCCTTTATGTATGGTAAATCTCATCACGGTAGAATACAATTACTAAGACTCATTCCTCAGTTACATCTTTTACTTCCTCAAGTTCACTAAACCAAATTTCCTTGTAGCCTGAACCACCTCTACAAATAAAACTTAGCCCTTTTTGCTTCACTCATACTGGTTCTTTTCTGTTCTAGAAATTACTCTAATAAAAGAATTCATGGTAAAATGTCCTTAACTATGTTATGCCTTTCTTAAATAGCCCTTTCGATGTTAACTCAATTTCAATTTTTCCCTGTCTCAAAGATTGGTGACAAAGTTCTTCGATATACAGAAGCAGAGTTACCAGATGACCTTTGGTGATCAGAGATGGCAACCTGTGGCCAAATGTAGCTTTCTGTCCTTCAGGTGAAGACAGTGTGATTCATTTTGAATCAAACTATTCCTTAATTATTGTAGGCCTATTTACTTAAAGAACATCCAAGTCTGCTGTGCATGACTTCGTTCAATTTCATTGCAAATGTTCATTGCTGATTCTGAAATTTTAGGGATGTAAAGTAACCTGGAAGAGTTTACCGAGAGAGAGGGAATGGCGATAACAGACGCAAGAGAGTGTTCTAACAAGTGAAATTTGAGAAAAGTAGTGCCTGGAGCTACATATACCAAGAACTGTATCAAATATTAAAAAATGCAGAATTTCATGAAATGTAAAGAAGATTGAGACCCTTTGAAAATAACTTAAAAGAGGTATGAAATAATTTTTAAGCAGCTGAAAATAATTTCTCTTTCGTAGATTGTTTTTCTTGGAATTGTAGGACAATTCCCTTTCCAGTGACTCAGTGTAGGTTCAATCAGAGATTATTTCAAAATTCACCATTGTGTGATTTTCTTGAAACTTGACATGAAAGAGTGACTTTTCATTCTGAAGACTTAAGTATCTGCATCAATCAGACCCAGAGAAGAAAAACATATAAAACCAGTTGCAAAGAACAATAGATGGAAAACTGACCCCACAGATTACTGGATTACATAGCTATTGCTCTGCTGTGATAGGCTCTCATTTTCATATACAAAGAAATGTTTTCCTAGTTTATAATGAAGTTTATGGTATGTGTAACAACTATTGCTCTTTCTGGGGCTTCCGTAAAGCAAATAACAAATTCATAACATGTTTAGAGGAAAAGCACGCACCATCATTCTTTGTCAAAACACTGATTTTGTATTCCTCGGGAAGCACTCAATTAGCCATATCTCTTCAGTGTTACACATAAGAGAGATTGTGAGGTTTCAGAGAATGAAACCGCAGGATATGGCATGTGCTGGTGTACTGAGAAGCTTCATCTAAAGGAAATTAAAAGTTCTAAAAAGCAGGCTCAAAATAAAGCTCCCTTTAACCTTGGGTTGTTTCTACCCCTTCCCCAGCAAACTGAAAGGCTTTGAGTGAAGCGCCCTCAGCTACAGTCTGAGTCTGCCAAAGAAGAAATAAAGACCTCCCGTTCCTTCCCTGACTTTCCTTATCTAAATTATAGGAAAGAGACAGACTAAAATTTGTCTACACACCTGGACAGAATTTTGTCACACACCATTACCCTCTAGTTCGGTCCCACAGAGAATCGCTTCAATCTGCTGTCTTTTCTGTGTTCCAGAGAGATGTGTGTATAATAGACATACTTAGACACATGCACACAGATTTATGAAATTCACACCTATACGTATGGTTATGAAATAATAATTATGAATATAGGGATATAAAAAATAAGAGTAGGAGAAAAGAACTGATGGAGGGAGGGAAGGAGAAATGAGAGAGAATTTCCATTCCTAACCGTAAGTTTACTAGGTGCACTGAAAGCAAAAATGTGGAACTGTGAAACGGAATGATCTTATGGTCTCCATAACAGTGAATATAAGAAATGAAACCCTAAAACTCTAATATTCTACAGCCGGAGGCCAGGCTTCATTCTACTTCACAGTCTATACCTTTCTATAAATCTTTCGGATAGAATCAATTTATACACTGGATTCAAATGAGGAGTATTGCTCTACACACAGAATAGTTAAAATGAAAAACTCATGATTCTTCTGTAACAGCATCAATTCATGAGACCATAAACAGATGGAACAGAAGGAGTCAGTGCAAGGCCGAACTGCAAGACAGACAAGCACAAACCAGAGTAGAACTGAGAGACAGAGGACAGTAATAGTCCCAAGGCAGAGGCAGAAAAGCCATCACATAGAATCATGTACAATGGTGACAATCAAAAGAAATTTTTAGCAATTTTGGAAGAAGGAAAAGCTTATAAACATGCTATTGATTTACACTAAAATTTCAAATCTGAACTGTAAGTCCTTTTGGACAAGAAAACTTAGCATCTTTTACAATCACAATGATGTTGGTACTGTAATGGTCTCCAAGCAGCCCAGTGTTCTGATACTTCTAGGGATCCTTAGGATATGAACATAGGGGAACAAGGACAACCTTTTATTTGTGCACATCTGGCTACGTGTATTTCCACCTGTTGCCTGATAAAGAACATCATTTGTAGGAAAGTGTCTGCACTTTAGGACCATAAAGTTAAGCAAATTAAATCAGACATGCAGCTTAAATATCACGATTTCTCTTACATGAGAAACCCAAAGTGGAAATAAAGAGAAAAATAAAGGATGGACCACAGAAAATAGAGACATATTTTACAAAAAGAAAGGGACCGAGAAATGAAGGGAGGAGAACAGAAGGAGATTTTTAAAAGAAGAATGAGTATGTATTATGTTCATGTACCAGCTCCCCATGAGGAAGGTAATCATTAGGTACTGCAGATAGGTACTAAGAAAGAGAAAAATTGATGGCATGTGACAGAACATAAAAAGTAAATTGCACTAATTAAGAATGCTTGCTTGAATTAAAATTTAGTAATTATCATTTGTAGTTGGGTACTATATACTCAAACATGATATAATAGGATATGTAGTCATTATTGTGCAGTATCAACGCAGGTAACACTCTGAAGATGACATTAATCAGTTACTCTCAATTCTATGTGGCCGAAGACAATCAGTGTATGTACTCTCATGCACAGAAGCTAGAATCATAGTGTATCCAGTAATCCAAAGAGTGGGTTTTAATAAAAAAAAATATTAAAAAGAGAGGACCTGGATGCATAAAATTAATAAACATGAAGTATCATGGATGTGACAGTTTTCTTTAAAACATAAACACCTACTCACCAATTTGAATTTGCCAAAGATGAACTGCAATGTTGAGATTGCTTACTGTTTCTCCAGGTTTTTACAATTATCGCAGAATTTGGGCAATTTACATACTCAACTTCTTCGATAGCATTCTATTTAGTTTTAATTACTATATCCTCATGTACATCTACAAATTTCACTTAACATACACGGATTTCATCAGTTTTTGTTACGTTTACTTAACCTTTTTTGTTAGAAGGAACAAGTGCTACTGACAAATCTATTACAGCAAATCTTCAGTGCAGCAGGCGGGAAGAAATACTTCTTGGCAAAGTAGAGTATATCCTACAAGTAACGAACTCGCAGCACTGTCAGGGCTCTTGGGCAGTATTTTATTTGGCCAGTATAATTCCTATATCAATTTATTACAGAAAGGTTGACTAGGAGATGTACCATGGATGACTTATAGGCAGAAGGATGGATATAGAAATGTGTACACTTATATTTTGACAAATGTGATAGAAAGAATAGGCAGAAAAAATAAAATAGTTTCAAAAATAATCTAAATGGCTAGTTGCAGAGCTAAGTGGTAGAGTAGTTGCCTACCATGTGCCAGACCCTAGATTTAACCCCCAGGGCTCTACACACACACACACACACACACACACACACTGTTAAAGATTCTTAATTTAGGAAACAAAAATCTTCAAATTTGTCATTCAAGTTTTTCTCAATACAGTATGTATTTTTAAAGAAACATACGGGATCTGTAGTTGTACATGAATTGTAGAAGTATATGAAAGGCAAATGTAAAAAAGGGAAAAAATGATTTTTTTGTTCCTAAATCTGCATGCATTTCACCTTCTATCATTATTTAGTTTGTAATGTATTTCTATAAAATAACACATCCTGAGTAAGGTTGGGAATAAGAGCATGGCATTGGCATGAATTTGGTGTATGATGAGATCCTTCCCACTGCACCCTAACATGGCAAAGGTCACTGGGTGACACAGAGAGCAAGATGGTGGATCAGCTGTCTCTTCCTCTTCTCGGAAAGCCACTAATATCATTGCAGGGGCTCCACTCTTGTGACCTCATCCCATCCTGCTTGTCAATGGTTACATTGCTAGTACATGAATTTTTCAGGATCATATTCCAAAAACAGTCATTGCTATTTTGTGGTAATCTGAAAAATCCAATTATTAATCATTTGTTTGCTTTGAAAATCTCCCAAGCTTTTAGATATCACATGGATTATTAGTGAAACAGTAGTTGTTAAACTAAGGAACTGAGAAGCTATTGGTAGCTTTTACTAAAATGAGAAACATTCAGGAACAAAAAGGTGTGGAAGAATATAGAATCAGTTGTTTTGATCATATTAAATTTGAAAGATTATTCGAAATATTAATAATAAAAAAGAAGTCAACAACATGCATCAGAGATGAAGATCTACGGTTGGAAGTCTGACCAACAGTACTTGAAGTTACCCAGCTATATTGTAGTTTTTACCTATTTTCTCTTCATAACTTTTGCCCTTGGAGAAAATTGAGCATGTCCTCTCTCTAAAACAGTTTTCAAGTTCTTGTAGTACATCATCTTAGAGATTAATGTTTCTCCTGAATCCTCACAACAATTCCCTACCTCCTTCTGCCGTTGGAAGACATTTTTCTGTAGATCTCATGGGAAATCTAGTAAAATCTTCTACCTGACAGAATGCAGTGGGTAAGGCTAGTCCTTGACCCCAGGCACTTGTCTACTTGGGGATATTTGAAACCCCATCTCAGATCTACAGCCTGTGGATAGCGTACATGAATTTTAATCCAACCTTTAAAGTGTCTTAGATTTTTACATACCAGGACTCCACTAGTCTGAAATGAACTGTGTCCTTATCTAAGCTCAGGAAGCACCTGGAAGCATGTTGTCAAGTACACTACTCCTTTCTGTTCCATGAGGAAGAAGCATTAATATGAATCCATTTTTATTTTTGTTCTAAATCTGTTTTTATGGACTTCATATTAGTGTTTCTCCCAGCACCTAACAATATTTTTCTGTCACTTGTCGAATTTATTACTGGTATATATTCTCATTCTTTTTCTTTGTCTACTTTTAGGTATCACAATAAGAATTGGTGTCAGTTTGATGAAGGGAATGGAAGTCTAAAGATATCTTAAATCAGCCAACTCATATTTAAACTGGTTTACAAAATGTTTTTATCACAACAATTTTAACTATCTTTAAAATATAAAAATTCTCTAAAAGTCTGCTTGCCAATAAAATAATTTATGTGTATAATCAATGTGGGAGAGAACAGAGTAGTGTATATTTACATCAAAAGATGGAGTTTTGCAAGTCTGTGAAAGGAAAATGGTGCCATTTAAAAATTTTTTCACGCTACCATTCGATGTAATCCAAAAAAACTGTAACTCACTAATAATTCTTATGAATTTTCTGTAGGTTCTAAATTGACTTTAGCCTGAATAATCCTGGAGTCATGGTATGTTGAGTTTTGAAAGTTGCATTGAGCTGTTTGTTATTCAGACTCGCACTGAAACTGATATTCACTTTGGCAAAAATAATCTCCCGTTAAAGCTCCACACTGGTCACTGTGACTATTGATGTCTGCCCATTCTTTTTAAGCTGGGTTGTTATCAGTCTGCTGTAATGAGATTCTGTTGAAAAGAAATTTTGTTTATCACTGGCTGTCAGACCTCTCTGATCAGAAAGCATCCTCTCTGCGAATGTTAAATTTACACACACTTCTCCATATCACTGACACAAGCTCTATCACTGGGGCAAATGTTCTGTTTATAAAAGCAATTTCAAAGTGCCTAACTTCAGAAGCCCGGTGACAAGACAGTGCACATCAGCCTAACTGGGTGCCTGCTTCGTAATGTATGTACCAGAGACTAACAAAAGACAAGGGAAAAACCGATAATTGGCATGAAAAACACAACGTGTGCCAAATTGTTCTTCTAAATATTGAGGGAAGGAAGGTTAAACATAATGCTATGCTTTACACTAATGAATATGTCCAGCATAGCCCTTTCCCAGAGCAGAACAACATGTTAATGACTAAGCTTAGTGTCGTTTTTGTTAATGTGACATCCAACGAAGCACTCCGCCTGGAGCCATAAACTGTGTACAAGGACAGAGATCAAAACTGCTCATCCCCGGCCCTGGTGGCTGCAGCCACAGCCCTGTGTCAGAACTGCAGTCGTTAGTGCGAGTAGCAACTTGGCCTGAGGTCTGCACACCACCCGCACTTTTCCTCTTCTGCGGACCAGCAAACCACGTGTGTATGTGTGCCGACATTTTCCACTACAGCTTTCCAAGACTTATAAAGGGAAAGGCACGCCTCTTCTAGCCTGCAAACTCCTGCTTGTCTAAGTCAGTGCTATGCTTCCAAAAAAGGATTTTCAGCAGGGACAGGAAGGAGTTTCCGAATCCATGCGCAAGTGAAGCACCTTAGCAGTGGGATGTAAGGAATAACTGGAGTTGAGGGAGAGGAGATGAGCGTGGACTGGTAGAAATCTTCGTGCTAAGGACCTCACTGTGGACACTGGAATTATGCAGGCAGATTACGGAGGTCAGCAAAAGAAAGACTGTAGACCTGGGACTAAATCACCGAGGCCTGTGACGTTGCAGTAGGTTTGTGCGCTTGCCCGCACGGCCAGTCGTAGCACTGCAGCCCGCTAGGGGCTTGGAATGCAACAGCTTGGCCTTTTCCGGGGCTTGATGCTCTTGAACAGCCCTTGAGAAAGGCAGCCTTTTGCTAGGTTGTCTCTTCCCTCGGTCCGCGTGTTGAGTGCTTCCTGGTGAACTCGCCTATGGATTATCCTCTCTATCTATAACAGTCTAATTATTCAAGGAGTGGAATCATGCTATATCTAGTTTTTAATTGTGCTAGGAAATTTAGATCTCACTTAATGATTGACTTAATTTTCATGACGACTCCCTGAAGTAAGATTATTGTCTTCATTTTAAAGATAAAGGCACTGAGTCTCAGCTCAGTTAAAAAACATGGCGAAGTTAGGAGAAATAGAATCAAGGCTCACAATCCAGTTGACTTTGCGAGAAAGCCTGCTCTGCCCTCTGTGTACAGCTCCGCATGCTTCACCCAAGCAAGGGCAGCGCTCAGATGTTTGGTGGCTTTTTCCTATAGAGAATATGCTCTTGTTCCTTGTTCAGAGTGTGAGGGAGGGCCCTACCACGCTGCATGTTTGTGTGTAAGGATGTGTGTGTGTGTGTGTGTGTGTGTGTGTGTGTGTGTGTGTTAGAATTGAAAATCTAGCATTTCAGCTTTAGAAAAATAACTGATTCAGAGTGATATATGATAAAAATGTCATCGTTTCTGCAACACTTTTAAAATTTATTAATTTCTATTTTCAATTTCCAGAGCTTTACTAAAGTGTGTTACTCATTATATCCTAAAATATAATTAATGTCATGTAAGATGTTCTACAGCATGATGTTTGCTTTTTAAGGGGGCCATGCACAGTAGTAATGGGACAATGGGTAAAAAGAAGTTGTATAGACTTGCTTCAGATTTGGAAAGAGATGAATAGGAGATTTTCCACATACAAGGAAGTAACTATATTTGAACAAATGTTTATGACATTTTATTGTATTACACAATTAAGCAGAATCAATGAGATATAAATGAAACTAAAATGCTGTGGTTCAAGGATATTCCTGAAGTTTATTTCAATGAAGCTCTAAGACTGTAAAAGTAAATATCATTGCAAACAAGTATCAATACAATTATACAATTAATATATTACATAATTATATAATTAATATTCATTCATAAAATTATACGATCTCTATAATTATATAATTAATTATATAATAGTAGTTCTAGTATCAACAACATCCTTATCACATAAGAGCCATAATAGCATTGCTGAATTAGTTGATAGCATTTAATGATATTTTCCTTTAGCTTTCCCACTTGTTCAATGGTTTCTTCATTTCTTGCACCTGATTTAATTGTTTATCCGGTTTTCTCCTCAAACACATGTTGTGCTTCAAATGCAAACTCTCCTACTTCAAACATATATCCAAGGAATGAGATTCATACTGTACAGTAGAAGAAGCTACAGATATCGACTGAGTTGTCCATGATCACACAGTAGATGGAAAAATCTACATGATTAAGTATTTCTGTGTATGTATGCAAAATATGTGTAGTCTTCACAGATACTGCCATTCAAAATATGTTGCCTACCTGTATGTCTAATTCAATCCAAATACACAGAAACTTTCACTATATTCATGCTCGCATTTTTCTACTCTGATTTTCTATACAGTTTTTTGAATTTGTAAATTTATATAGCTATAATAAATTTTCTATACTGCCTTTGGTGTTATAATCCTGTTTAAAATGTAGACAATTCTGTTTTAATTGCATTAGTGAAACTGTTTTTCTAAATATTAGAATAATTAATATATATTAGAGCTGTAAACCATTGTTTGAAAAAGTATTTGGTGAGCCATAACAATAAATTAAATCATTAAATACAGAATCTAGAGATTTTTGAGTTTAGACCATCAATCTGTTTTGCCTATAGGGTAGATGACTTTAAAAGTCATTGTCCTGGAGGACAATGGGTCTTCCTTACCATGGGTCTATGCAGAAGGAGTGGGTGATGTAAAATGTGAAGGCGAGACATCCATTTCTTTAAAAAATAATACACTGTCAAAATCATAAAACTTCACCATCACAGCTGACACTAATTGGCACCCTGGTTAGCACTCTCAAAAGAGAGGTCATTGCTGGAAGCTTGTAGGGCAGAATTGCCCCTTCTTGTAAGTGGTCCCTCTGGTCTGAAGAGCAGAGATGTAGAAAACCTTAGCAAAAGTTTGGCAAGTACCTTTATTATAAGAGAAGTGAGAGAGATCAATGTTTATCCATGACTATAGATTATTTAACAACTGCTACAGGGTTATAAATGAAACTTGCAGGCAGATGTCTAAAGTAACTGAACTGATCAGACAGTAGCATAGCAAGCCTGCACTTTCTTACCTAGGGACTCTGCAGCTCGATGTGGATGCTTTTAGAAAGGGTGAGCAGAGGAGAGCCATTTTATAAAGGAAAAAGAACTCATATACCCTAAAATATGCCTCACACCATAGAGTGAGGGCAGCATTACATTCATGTTCATACAATAAAATGCATGAATATGCACAGCAACTGCAATCAAGAAAAATATCATGTCAATTGAGATCAAAATTTGTCACCAAATCCATGAAGAAATGTAAGTTTAGGATTTGCTGCCAAACATGTTATGAAAAAATATATATGTTTAAGAGATTTTGGAGTTTCTGAATTGCAGATATGGCCCTGTGGACTTGAATGAGGATCAGGATTGCTGCTGGGTGTGAAGGTGCACATCTGTAACCTCAGCACTGCAGAGGAGTTTAAGAGAGGAGGACCAATGCGAATTTGAGGCCAGCCCATACTGAACTGCATAGCAAGACTCTGTGAGGCATGCGGGGACACATACACGCACACACATGAAGGATTACTTAGCTGGAACACAAAGATTGAAATGTAACTAAAAATGTGTACTGTATATGTATTTGTTAGGGTTTCAGAAGTGTTTACCGAGCACCGACCACGTGTCAGCTATAACAGGTAAGACAGAGGTGAGAAGCCAAAAGCGGTCCTGTGCTTGGCATTTGGTGACCAGCTTTATTCATCTCCTGTGGAATTCTAAACGATGAGGTATGTGTGTAAATGTACCTCAGAGTTATTAAATAAAATACAGAATCCTATATAAGCATTCAAAAATAATTATGGGCAGACTTAACTTGGAAATATTTTCCTATTAAGCCTCAAAGTCCAAAGACATAAAATTTGTTAAATCTTATGACATCAAAATAAAAATACAACCTTCTGAGTGCTAAAAACTTTCATAATCAGAAAACCACCAAGGAACTAGGAGAAATCATTTTCTTTGTGGATCATAGGCAAAGCACAAGCACTTTCAACTGTAGAAAGAACCCTAAAAATGAACATTATTTAGTTTTAGAAAGGGAGGAACTCCTGCTGAACCTGGAGAACACTGTGCTCCTGGTGAAATAAGGCAGTCACGGAAGGACGAGTGCTGAAGGACTCCGCGGATGTGCAGCCCCGGAGTGGTCTAAACTGCAGACAGAGGGGCCTCATGGCTGCCAGTCTGGGGCGGGAAGTGGAGTTTGTTCACAGGTACAGTTTTCCATGATGACGAGATTTATGGAGTTGGATGGCAGTGATGGCCGCACAGCAAAATGAATATATTTAATACCATGAAATTGCATGCTTCAAAATAGTTAGGATGGCAATTTTTAAGCTATGTGCTCTTTACCACAATAAATTTTTAAAAATATAGAAAGGAATAATGCTCCTCATTTTCCATGGTCATAAAATGCAGTAAAAAATTATTTACGAAAATTATGGAATGCACTTTCATCTGGAAATGTTAACGGACAACTATCTCTCTTGGATGATTTGAGCGCAACAAAATAAACAGTGCAGATTCTTAAAGCTCCTTGTAAATCAAGATGCTATAAATCAACATTAGTTCTCCAAACTCAGCCTCTGAATTCTTGTAATTTCATTTTTAACCTTAGCGTCTATATACTTCATGCTCATAGAAAAAAATTACTTTGCATACACACACAATCTAAATAACCAAAAATCAACAGATTTGATTCATATAAATATATAATAATCTAATTAACTTCCAGTTACATTAACTGAATAAAAATAAATATCATAAAGATATAAGAAAAGATATGAAGAAATAAATATATTAATTCTGAACCTTTCATTTTCAATTAAGAATGCTGTAACAAATAGAAATTAAGCACTATTTTTGTCGTTTTTTTAAAGCACCTAGGATATATATTGCTATTGTGGTACATTTATCCGCAAATTCATGACTCAAGAAAGTCAAGATATAACCAGTTATGCCACTGTTAATTACGTTGAAAAGGCATTTTGTAGTTCACATCCTTCTAAAAATGCCATTGGCAATTCACTAGGGTTTTCAGAAAGTCAATATATAGTCATTGATCATACAATATTAATAATATTGTGTAATTATATGTAAAAGTGATTCTACCTTTTCATGAAGTTTTTTCTACTCCTTCAATATTCAGTAAATATTTCCTGTAGCCATGTATACGTATATACAACATACAACATAGTAAACCGAAGAGGATAATTCAATAATTGTTTAAACACACAGGCACTTTTTTCAGCATATTTATACATAACTATATGATAGAAAAAATAAAATTTGGATTTTATGTGCTGACATTTAATGACCAAAATCATAGTTCTATCATCTTGTGGCCCCTTGCTAGGGTTGGCTGGAATGACAGAAGGCATCCTTCAAAGAGACATAACTTACATGTGCTACGGTATGAGTTTTCTTCTAGGAAAATAGTAATTATTACCTCTAGAGAAAAATAGAACTCTACTAGAATGGGTCAGATCCAAGGTCACGCCATAAAATAGATATTCATCTATAAACTGAGCCTGAAACATTCGTTAGACTACATATCATCAACATGGGAAAAATTTGAGTTTGTTTACTTTTCTACTGAGGTATGTACTCTGAAACATCTGGGAAAACTAAATGCAAATCCTAAAATGTCATTAAATAATGTAATCCTTCTCCCGAGTATCAGTGATAGACTCAAAAGAATAAAATTTTGACAGGTTCTTTAATATGGGTCACAAAAGTCAGAAAAGAAGAGGTAAACATTGTTCATTCATTAAGAAGTTTAGCTAAGTCATTTGATCAGTATTGAATAAAAGTACATATGATTAAAGCAAATGGTTAATGTGTGGGCTGTAGCTCCACCAACTCCTAAATGCCAGACCTTTTCTCAGAATAAGCCACTGATAGGCGCAGACCCTCCATATCTGTTGTGTTGAATTACAGATGATCTTGGCCTTGGTAGACATAGGTTAGATCTCTTCCTACTGATTAATAATAATGTTCATGACAGATGACTCTCAATAATAGATACTTCAGGAGTGGAAGGTGTTGATTTCAAAACCCCCAAAGTTCTATAGCAGCACGATTCACAATAGCTAAGCTCCAGAAACAGGCTGGACACCCATCAATAGACAAAGAGACTGAGCAAATATGGTGTATATGCATACAGGGGAAGCTGATTCACCTATGCAGAAGCATCATTTACAGAAAAATAGATGGATCTTTATACCATAATATTAAGGGAAACAAGTCCAACACAAAGCTACATATTACATGGCTTCTCTTACATGAGAAACACAACATATAGATAAATTGAAGAAAAAATAAAGGAGAGATGACAGGAAACATGGAGGAAGACATCTTGGAGAAGAAGAGAATCAGCAAAAAGAGGAAGAGAAAAGAAGGGGAGGGGCAAGGGACAGAAGATGATCAATAAATTATATAATAAGTACTTATACACATATATATACATATATAGTATGTATTTATACCCATTCTCCCTAGTGAATAGAAGTATTATGTATCATAAGCACACACATGAATAAACAAGAATTCAAAGAGAGATGATGCAAAATTCATCAAATGTGGTTAAAACCAAGCTGATTAATCCTGAGATGCCCCCAAAATATTTCCTCTAACTACTATGTATGACTGGGCATAACGATGAAACTGAATCACCTTGAAAAACTTATTTTGTACTGGGAAAGACTATTTTATGTAAAACGCCTTCTAAAAATTATTATTGAAGACCAACTTGAGGTTCTGCATTGTATCTCTTGTGCTCTTACTCTGCACAAAGATAAAACCAGGTAACCTCTGACAAGTTCATCTCTATTTGTTTCAAGTTACTTCAGCAATTGTCACCTCAAAGGGCCGCAGCTATATGAATGAGGAATTTCATCTTGGAGGATGACGCAAAGTTGCCTTCCATAAAAGCTAGTCTCCTCACATATTGAATGAAAGGAAGCGCTAGTAAATTGTCTATCATGAGATTGTCCTGACAAAGAAATGAACTCATGCAAAGTGGAAAGCTCAGTACTGCACAGGGAAAAGCTCAGTAAATTGTATCTCTTATTATGTTAAGAATTGTGAGGTACGCTGCTGAGTGCCTGTGGTATGCACTCCTCCTTAAGTACCATTTTCCTACCTGATTTCCATGTGTTGATGACAGTGATATACTGAGTTATAAACACTTAGACTGAGGACAGGTGAAATTCCTTGGTGGTACATGACTTGCCAGGAACTGATCTTTTATAAGACCTGGTAAAATCACTTAATCACCATCAAATTCAGTTGCCTTGTCTTTGATATATGAAGTTAGCTTAACACCCCTCAATTACCTTCTTGATCTCTGAGATCATTTAATTCCTATGGTCAAAATATGCTTTGTTGTTTATGAAGTGATAAAATAAAAGGAGGAAGTGCATCCACCATATGATCTTCTAGATGAGAACATTTAGATCAGTATTTCTATGTTCATATAACTCCCTACATGGTTGTAAAATACTTTTTTCTACACACTCTGTCAAAGTTGCTAGTAATGGTGTCCATACCAATAGCATCTTTTTCTAAGATTGAATGGGCATTGTCACAATATATGAATTAAACATCATTTCATTTTGGATATATGAAATGAATAGGCAGCTGAGCAACAGAAAAAAAAAAAAAAAAAAAAAAGAATAGGCAGCTGACTCTGGTTTTATCATCCAAGCAGATTCAACTAGTACAGCATTACATCATCACCCGACCAGAACAAGTTGAGCATATCTGAAATTTGAGGCTCTAGTTAACAGGAAATGACCTGGTCTATATCACCCCTAAAAGCTACTGTTTTTTCTTCTTTACAAAATAAGAAGCCCTCACTTTATTCTGATTGCCCATTAAGTTCGCACTGGTGAATTTTGATTAGTAAATCTGACATTTTCAAGTGATTGATCTCTAAAAGAAAAGATATACAAACCAATTCTGGGGGATGAGACTTGAAGTAAAACATCTAGAGTGGGCTTCAGGAACAAGTTTCTTTTGTCCTGAAAATAAGACAGGAGGAAAAATTTCATTTTCCTGCCTCAGCAATTATCTTCTTTGGGTAATGTTTCAAACTGCAGGAGCTGTTTGCTGACCAAGAAATGAGACAATTTAAGAGGTTTCAGAGTTAAGAGCAGAAAAGGAAAGGTACGGGAAGCCAGCATGAACAATATATCTAAAAAGTGTGCGTCGACTTAGTATACCTGTCTTACATGTTTTATGTGTTCTATTATTCTTGCTTTCCACTTTTGTAAATGATAATTAACTATATAAGGTCTCATAAGATAAATAAAAGAATCAGATGATGGAAAAATAAAAGGGGTAGAGGGAAAGTGGAAAAGAAGAATTGAAATATGTTATGAGCATGTACCAACTCCCAGTTCTCTTCAGTGAATGTAATCATTATGTACTATGAAATGGATTAATAAAAGGAGAAAAAAGGAAAGTGGAAAAGTCTAGATCTCCCATAGTTTAACTGTTCATGGAATTTATGTGCTCTGGCATTTTACCAACTCTAGACTTCTTGTTCTGTGGGATTATAAAGGTCCTTATTGTTTAAGTCATTTTAAGACGGTCTTCATGTTACATCTGAAATCATACTGCCCTTCATACAATCCTCAGAAAAGCTAGCTGTCTAAAAGATAATTGAGATCTCAGCGGCTTTGCCCAGTAGAAATGTACCTCTTGCTTGCCTCACAGTAGGATCTGAGGCAGGAAAAGTGTCTAGGCAGCCAGCGACAGTGAAACTTCTACTCTAGAAAGCAGAAGGTAAAAGAGGCAGAAACCTCTTTTAAGGGTAGACACTGGTAAGGAAAAAAGACCAAAAGGCCACACTTCAATATCTATGCTTTTGCCGTCTACCCTTACATAAGAAGATGGAAAATGTACCCAGGTTGTGTGCTCAGAAGAAAGAGGAAATAAGTTTGGAAAGTAACAACATCATAACATTGTCTTTGTATAGTTTCTATATATGGTTTATGCTTTGGTATAACATTTTTAATCTACATTGTCTAAATAACTTGAAATAATGGTACAAAAATTGGTTGCTACGCTACCTACTTCACACAAAAAATCAGCCAAATAGTGGTGTTTTGAAAGATAAATTTTGCACCCTTTTTTTCTAACCCAATGCTATGGTTTGTGTTTGACTGTCCCCCCAAAGCCTTATGCAGTCATGGGGTGGTCTTCTAGAGTTTATGATTGACTCATGGATGTGAGTGCTACACCAGCCCTGGGCAAGTAGTTTGCATACAATGTAAGGGCAGGAAAAAGGGGCTTTCTTTGCTCCCCCCTTTTGCTCTTGTTGCTTTGGCTGTTTTCTGCTGCCATGAACTGTTGCCCTGTGCCACGTGCCAGTCTGCCTTGGAGCCAACCTGGTACAGACGGAACCCTCCAAGAACTGTAAGCTAAATCAACATTTCATTCCTTAATGTTGGGAGTCAGGTGTTTGTCTCAGCAATGAGAGGAAAGTAACCAAGACACCCAGTAAAAAGGGTGGGGAGAGGTATTTTCTCTAAATACAACAAAGCAATCCAAAGTGATCAAGATTAATTGCATGTTATTTTTCCAAAGATCAAGTTTGTTTTTAACTGGAAAAATACCCGTTCATGTTAGTTGAAAGACTAATAAAAAGGATTACTTTTGATATTCAGCTTAAAATATAAAAATGAATGTCTACTTATTAAATGAATCTCAGTTGAACCTAATTGCTCTATATGGTTGAAGAAAATGGCTATTGTTTTGATCTGATCACATAAGCTATGGCATAATTTTCCTTGTCTAAGGTGATTTACCAAATCTTGAACAGCATGAACACTCACTTAAAGTGTTCGTTGCTGGATAAAACAGAAGGCATCTCTGGTACTGCTCTTGATTTGTTTCTCCTGTGATATTCCTCTTGCTATTCTACCAAGATTAAGGACAAAACACAACTTTGAGTGTGCTGCCCAGAGTCCCTCACACACGTCCTTGGGTGTATGCAGAGGGCACACGTGCCTTTGGATACTCTCGGTGGTCTCATTTTGCATATTCTGCTTTAGAAATACAGTTTCTGGTGCACCAGAGCAATCCAAAGATTAATCACAAATTCTATCCAGCTCTTGTCAGGAGTCAATATCTAATACTTATGGGAGAAACTGAAACCCAAGAAAAAGAGAACACTGAGCCTCTTGTGAACGATTTCTGCTGTCTAGTTGGTGACAGAGAGTGAAGCAAGACCAATCCCATTACCACTAGTTATGCTTCAGCCACTCCAATTTCATTCATTTTGCTTTTATTTCTGATGTGCAGAGGTTGTTTGATGAATTACCTTCTGGGGATAGGCCAGTCTTGGAAGACTGTACATTAAAAAGTTATGAAGAGCACATAATTTATTAAAGTCAACTCATTATGGGAAACTGTTAGCATGCAGTTCATTTAATAGGAATCATTGGTGAAGAAAACAACTATTGTTTTGATCTGATCACATAAGCTATGGCATAATTTTCCTTGTCTATGGTGATTTACCGAATCTTGAACAGCGTGAACACTCACTTAAACTCTGTTTGTTGCTGGAAAACAGACGCATATGTTCTGTTATTTATTAATGGCTTTGGCTTTATATTTTCACTATGTTCAGTAACAAACAACTTTTCCATGTTTTCAGTGAACAATTGAGAATTTAAATAGAGTAAATCTAGCCCCAAGGGCCAAAAAGACAAGAATAGGGAACTGTTTTCTTAGGAGACTTCCATCCAGGAGCCAGGAATGCAATCAGTGCTAAATGAGGTCTTGTCTGCCTACTATGCACAGAAAATAAAACAACATTGTGGAGAAAAAACGCAGATGGTCAAGGGGCTGAGAAGACAAGTTACACACATGAGCGTAGCTAGCTACAGATATAAAGTAGCATGTCACTGAACACTAGATTTTACCAGAGGACCGGAAGAGTTCAGAGAAAGTGATATTTTTATCACACCAGATGGCTGAGGGATAATCTTTATTTATGGGCCTTTCCCAAAAGTCTTTTTCTTTCACATAATTTTCCAATATCATTTTGCATGGCAGATATCATTAACTCTGTTAATGACTGCATAATTTCAAATAATATTAAAATGTAGTTAGCTAAAAGATTTGTTTAGCCATTTTACTAATAAATTAGGATGTGTACTATATTTTCAGATTTTCCTACTACAGAAGCTATAATAATTTTTGCAGTATTCTTTTTCTGTTGTTGCTTTTATATGACACCTTCTCAGAAATACTGTTGCTTGCGTAAAATGTAAGTGCATATTTTTAATCTAAATATATAGTCGTATACCTTTCAAAAAACATCTAAGCTCACCCTGCCCCCAGAAGGTAGGGCACGTGCTTTGCTGACAGTGCTACTTGTTACTCTTTCTCAGTTGTGCATGTCTGAGGAATGGGAAATAATCTCGTACTGTGACTTGACTGTTCATTACTCAGAACTCCTAATGGACTTGGAATCTGTTCATATAGATAGATATAGAGAGAAATATAGATATAGATATAGATGATATGATGACTAATTGGAATTTCTTTTCTATAAAATTCTTACTATCATCTTTACCCATTTTTCTATTGAGTTGTGTTTCTTTTCATACGAGATCCAAAAGTGTACCTTCCTATTTTTAATTTTTAGCCAAAGAATCTATAATCAGATCAAACATCATGAACCCAATAGCATTGCTGAGCACCAGTTCCCCATAGTGCGGTGGAAGGGAAATTACCACGGGAAATGTTGCGTGCTCCAATCTGGTAATAGAGCGAAAACCACTATGGAAATATATATACTACAGAGCAGCATATAACACCACATCAAATGCATCAGAATTATTAATGGTGTTACAGAGAAGAATTTGTTCCTGGTTAATATTGTGAAGGTTTTTCAGAGAAGAAAACATGAAAGATGGGAATGATTATAGTAAGTGTCATGTGAGTAAAAAGCACTCTTCTCAGGAGGAATAACAGATTTTTCAAAAACAAATAAGCAATTCAAAAGCCAGGAGCACTGACCTGACAACCATGACTTTATTAATATCTGGTAAAATATCTTATTGTGATAATACATAGTTTTCATGAACACAGGTTAGAAGAATGCAGATACTTTATAGCTACAGTATCTTTTAAAAAAATTATATTTCTGGTAAAGAAATGCAGAAAAATTCCTCTTTATCTGCTTAGAATTCAAAATTTTGCAATCTCTTAATGCTATTGCATATAGGATTAAACTATAATCTTTTGAATACTAGGAAAATATGGAACTAAAATTTATGTGCTTCAGGAACAGAAAAATTACAAAAACATAGCTAAGTATTCTAAACATTAAAACAAATTCTAAAAATATATATTTTGAAATGAGATGGGACCTCTTAGCCTGGATTGTGGTTCTCTGTCTGTCTGTCTCTGTCTCTCTCTCTCTCTCTCTCTCTCTCTCTCTCACACACACACACTCACACACACACACATTCTGTCTCTATCTCTATTTATAGCCTATTGTGCGCATTGTGCACGGCTGTTGAAATCCACATTTAACCCATGTTTCTGAAGAACCTTATCAACTACACACAGCGAAATGAGAAACAGTGATACTGGTGACTCCAGGGGCTGATTCTTTTAGCTGTGCAGATCTGGATATACAGATACAGCCAAGTCTCTAAAGAAATACAGCAGTCCCTGAGGACCTAAGCCATTCTGAAAACAAATGCTCATCTAAGGCTCAGCTCAGCGAGGCAGTGAGCCCCCTCCTGGTGTCTGCTCCTGCTGCCTCCGGGACCTCACGAGTCCTGGTGCTTCAGACCTGGATGCCCACTTGGCCATCCAAGCCGGTGCTTGTCTCTGTTAGGTCAGCTTTGCACACTGGGCACTAGAATCTTCCAGGAGCTCACTCTCCTGTGAAGCACTGGCACCAAAGCCCTGAAGATCACGGGACCGATGCTGCGCCATGGCTGGTGACATCTTCCCGCCTGTCACGGTGAATCTATCGGTTCTTACTTAAAGCCGAGGATGCAAGTGAGATAGAGGCAAATGACTGCAGTGTTCTCACCGTTGCCCCTGAATCGTCCTTCCTGTTGGGCAAAGCAAAGGCTCAGAGAACTCAAGGGAGGTCAGCTGAGTCCTGCAACCGAGGCTGAAGCAGAAGGGTCCAGGCCTGGCAAAGTAAGGGGACCATAGCAAGCTTGTGGTCCTTGGGAAGAGTGGGGCATCAGAGAGCTTTGGACAGAAGTCACTGTCCAAGCTGGGGAACTGAATACAGCGGTTATGCGGGCTGCTTCCCATGACATCACAAACGCTTGCCACAGAAACAAGTCAGGTTTTCCATCTGTGCGTACAGATTCCCAGTACAAGCTCTGCAGGGTTAAGACCTTTCCTCTGCCGGCTGTCTTCAGCGCCCGCCCCCCCCCACACACACACATATGGCCAAGTTCCAATCCTGTTTGGATCAGAGTGGTACCAGAGAACAAGGAAAGATGCTAACGTACTCCGTCTCGGTCCCTCACTCACTGGAGAGACACATATAACTTAAGAGAGGGCTGGTTTATTGTGCTTCACAGTTTTTAGAGGATTCAGCCATAGTCAGCTGGCTGCAAAGCAGAAAAAGGCTGGTGGTGACGCGCCCTCTGAGGAGAGGGCGGCAGGTCCAGTAGTAGAGGCCAGAGAGGAAGGAGGATCCAGGTAGGGAGACACGCCCTCCAGCTTACGCCCCAGTGACGCCTCTTCCAACCACGCCCCAACGCCTAAGGGCACAGCTACCGAAATCCCCAGGGCCTGAATCCACCTCTGAGCCTCCTGCTAACATCCCCCATCACCTTCTCACAGCCCCACTGGAGTGGCGCGTGTTGGGGACAGCTGGAGACCTACACCGCTACACTCCCTGTCCCACTGTGCACCTAGGGATTGTGCCAGCCCCCTCCAGGGCAGAGACCATCGACAATTCTACATACATTTGTGAAACATTTTTGTTCTCAAAATGGGATTCTTTGGCTGAAATCGCCAGAAAATTGTGTTAACTATTATAGAACAGATTGCGAAAATAACTGGTACCAAAGTACCACTTACACAGAGCAAGTTAGAAAGAATAATTTTCTTTTCTCCTGGAAACCAGCATATCTTATTCTTTCATTTCAATGTAATGATGATTGAATTTCAGTGCATGCCAGGCACTCTTCTTAGTAAGGAAGGTGAAGAAAACGATTGATTAATTTAATCCTTAAAGTCTATGAGATGAACACTATTATTATCCACCTTGCTTTGTAGATAAGAGAATTTAGGCGCAGAAAATTGAAATGACTTGCCAAAGATCACCCAGACAGTGAGTGGCACCGCTGGAATAAAGTGTCTATCATAAAAATGAGTAAAATGAGAAGCATTGTAGGATAAACAGAAATTCTGCGTTTCAAGGAAGACTGTATTTCTGTAAAGACTGTGAATTGCTTTTCTTTGAAATAGGTTGCACGAACAGAAAAAAAAAAAGTTTTAAATATCTCTTTTAGTTTCACACAAGAACTATACGTATAAATCTAGAATAAATCACCAGCAAATTATAAGGTTAAGGGATAACTGAATACACTTATTTCTAAACTATGGTTTCCAAACTTATTATGATGAAGTGGAAAGTATGTTAGATTTTCAAAATATCAAATTAGTGATGTATAGGAAAATTATGAGACTTTTTTCTAAAACCTAAATAGAAGGAATAAAATAATAAAAATAAGATAAAATAGAATAAGTCATGTGGGAGGCAGACTTTGAAAGCTTAATCAAAGTACATAAAAATAGGTGAAGTAGAATCAATAATCGTGGAAAGATTGGGAAAATTTCCCCATCTAATAAAGCCTCATTCCGAGATTAGACAGTGAGTGTTATGTTTTGATAACACAATAAAAAGAAAAGAATAGCGAAACATATCCAGTGGAATTGTTCCAGTTAAAAGGTAAGGAAAGAGTCCCCACAACTGTCTAGGAACAAAAGATAATACATATGAAGAAATAAGGTACAACTGGTCCAGATTGCTCTGCAACACTGCCAGGAGACTGCAAAGCGATATTTATCACCATCAGAAGAAGGTATCGATGAATTCTTTTTCCAGGAAAGCTGTCAGTTCATACATGAAGGCAGCAGAAAGACATTGGCTGTACAAGATACAATAGTATTTCCAGGTGCATTCCTGACTGTATAAATCAAAGATGCTGAAAGACAAGGTTTAAAATCTGAGATAGTGACATGCTTCAAATGATGGCAGTGGACACTGACCTCCTATTCATAAAAACTACCTTAATACATAGAAGCTTTCTCCAGTGAGCTTGGTTTGTGATCTCTATTCCCCATGTAAATCATACTGATTCTTTGTTTGCATTAATCTGTTAAAGAGGATTCACAGAAATATCGCAGACCAAGCAGCTCACACAGGAGAAATTTACTTTCTTATAGTGCTGAAACTGAAAGTCCAGTATCATGATGCCAAAGATGGTTCCTAGAGGTCTCCTCTCCTCCTGGCTCACCGAGGGCGATCTCGCCCTGGGTCCTCACATGACCTTTCCTCTGTGAGCGTGCACTCCTGGGCTCTCTTCTTATAAGGACATCAGTTCTGGCAGAGTTTGAGCCACCCTTAAGAACTTATTTAAGATAAACTGCCTTTTGAAAAGGACCTACCTCCAAATATAATCACATTGGGCGTGAAGGCTTCCATAAGTGAACTGGAGGTAAGTCTTGTTTCTACCTATAATGGTGCTCTTCACTGTCAACTATTCCCAGTCCCTCTTGGACTCTACTAACCCTGAAGGCTTATCAGTAAGTGTCACCTCCAGGGAAACAAGCTACCTCTTATTCCAGTCACTTAGGTTATTGTCATGGTTGGTACATTGTGTCAACTTGGGGAGTCTAGAGGTTTAGCCAAGTGATTCAGGAGGAAGCTGAGGTGCTTACTTAGTGTACATCCTGAGCCTGTGGAAGAGGAGGGCATGGAGACTGTGTGAGAGTTTCACGACCCCTAGGTGGGGGTAGGCTGTTTACAATGTGAGGGAAGGAAAGAGGCTGCTTGCAGCCATTCCTCCTTTTTGCTGTTTGTCTTTGCTGTGCTCTGCTGCCATGAACAGTTCACCCTCTGCCATGCGCCACTCTGCCTCTAAGTAGCCAAGTATGGACTGAAACCTCCACAAACTGTAAGCTAAATAAACCTTTCCTTTCTTCATTTTGGGTGTTGGGTATTTTGTCTCAGCAATGAGAAAAAAGTAACCAAGACAGTTATATAAATGACCAACTCAGGGTCCTTCATGATGGTGTTCAAATATGTTCATATTTTATATTATAGTGATAATTATTAATTAAATTGTCTAATTTTGGTACAGACCAATGAAAGGGAAGTTTAAAAAGCCTAGAGAGTTTTGTATTTAGTTAGAAAGACTCAGTCAAAGAAAATAATGTGCCAAAACTGTTATTGAATTAATTAGTCATGGCTGAAAAATTACAAAACAATGAAAAGAAAATTCATAAGTACTCAGAGGTTTCTACCTTCAAATATTAATGTTTCCTATTCTTTGCTCTCCCTGAATGACTAGAAACTGAAACTCACAGGTAGTATGTTAAGAACATGGCACATGCAGCAAAGGCACAGTGCAAGTACAATTCCAGAAGCTTCCTCGGAGAGAGCTCCTGACCCTACAGCTAAATGAGAGAACAAGGCCCATTCATGGTTTACTTAAAAATTCAATATTTAGTTACATGTGTATCATTTTCACTGCTTGGTTTGCTCAAACAAAGATATACCATAATCATATAAGGATTTTTCTATATTTATCATTGCCTATTTAAAGAACAGTAACACAACTGGATATAAATGATTGTATTTGACAAATATGTATTTATTCAAACAAGGTTTATAACACCAATTTCCATTAAAAGGAAGGTATCAGCATGACATAGTAGGCTGCATGATCTTTATATTTCTACACAACTATTGTGCTGCTTCAGAGAACAGCTGGGATTCTCTGGGT
>PVLD010015832.1:0-47165 GCA_004027595.1 Dinomys branickii
ATCCACACCTACAGGATGAAGCACAAAATGAACCTTTTGCCACTTGTGTTGGGAGTGTACACTGGTGCAATCACTGTGGAAATTGGTATGGAGACTCCTTCAAAGTTGCAAATTTTTTTTTTTTCGGTACTGGGGATCGAACTCAGGACCCTGCGCTTGCTAGGCAAGCGCTTATTCCACTGAGCTATATCCCCAGCCCAAGACTCCTTGAAATCTAGGATTAGAGGTCCCATTTGATCCAGTTATTCCTCTTCTGAGTATCTTCCTAGAAGAATTAAAAACATCACACCACAGCAATATATGAGTACCCATGTTTATAACAGCACAATTTGTAATAGCTAAATCTTTGAAACAACCCAAATGTCTGAGGTATGGATAAAAATGATGTTTTTTTCTTTTAATATAATGGAATACTACTCAGCCATGAAGATAAAATGGAGGCTTTTATAGATGAATGGATGCAACTGGAGATCATACATGTAAGTGAAATAAATCAAACCCATATGTATAAACACCATATTGTGTCACTAGTGTGAGAAACGGAATGAGTAAATAAGATCCAAAATGTACAATAGCTTTGTGAGTTAGGAAGAAACTGTTCAAAAGAAAAGACAAACTCTGATGGTGAAATGGGAAAGGAAGAAAAGGAAAAAGAAAAAAATGTATATTCATACACACTACAGTTAAAATAGTTAAGATAGATATAGCTAGTTTCTTTTAGTTCATTGAACAAAAGATTTGTGCTAATATTATTTAGAGAAGATATTAGCCTATGTCTTGTACTCTGAATAGCTAGTATGAAGACAGTAATACATAATATATTAACTATTGTAATTCTCCTACTAACCTGTTTACAAACTCTGTATTATTGTAATTTTTTTCCTCTTTCAGATAAAAAAGACTCTGCTCGGTCTTAAGCACATATGTAGTACTCCCATTTGATGGATGGTAGGACACTGCTATGTACACTCAGCTTATGGTTTTGTGCGTCAGATAACACTCAGTTCATGCTGGGATACTCAGGCTGTATGGTAGTTTGGTGGCCAATGGTTAAGCACTCTGTTTCTGCTAAAGCCAGTAGCAGAGCAAGCTGTCTCTGAAAAGAAGAACAGTTTTCTTCAGGTAGTGGTGGGGTTCTGCTTTAAAATCCTAACAACCTATGCTGCTTTTAATTTACAGGGGTCTGACAGGGTACAAACAGCATCTCTATCTACCAGTGAAAACTCAGGTACCATTAAGTCTGCTTGATCTCACAACCTAAGTGACAGAGTAGCTTGTAGGACAGCCTGGATCTGTTACAGAGTGATCTATTTTGGCTCCTAATTAAAACTATCAGCTTTTGGATTCACTCAGTACTGGGCAGAGTAACAATTTGTTGAACATGTCGCCTCCAAAATTCAAATAGACTCACGAGACGGCTCTGTCTGTAGAAGGGTCCAGGTGCAACAACTTAACCACGGAAGGGTTACTGCAGCGTGCTTCACGTCACAGAATCCCTCGAAATTTCCCTAAGTTAGATCATCTTTAAATGTCTGTATCTTGGTTACTTTTCTCTCATTGCTGAAACAAAATACCCAAAACCCAAAATGAAGGACGGAAAGATTTATTTAGTTTACAGTTTGTGGAGGTTTCAGCCCATACCTGGCTGGCTCAGAGGCAGAGTGAAACATGGCAGAGGGCAAACGTTCATGGCAGCAGAGCACAGCAAAATCCACAAGAAAGGAATGGCGGGCAAACAGCCTCTTTCCCTCCTTTACATTGTAAACAGCCTACCCCTACCCAGGGGCTGCATAGCTCTCACAAAATCTCCATGCCCTCCTCTTCCACAGGCTCAGGATGTGTACAAAGTAAGCACCCTGGCTTTCTGCTGAATCACTCAGCCAAACCTCTAGACTCCCCAGGTTGACACAATGTATCATAACAGTCAGTCCAGTTTATTTCCTACTCTTTGACATGAAAATTCTTACCATTAAATCTAGAACAAAGTGTTGTCAGTGTAATGAACCAGTGTAATATCTTGTGGAAGGCAAAGGCAACCAGTCTTGTGACAGACTGAAGAGGACATACACCCTGATGTCAGACAGTGAAGATGTGTTTCTGGCCTTGCCAACTAAAAGGAACTTCCTTTGGGCCATATGCATAGGTATAGAGAAAATATGTTTTCCAGATCAGTAGCTGCTTACTGTGTCACAAAATGGTGTTGATTTGCACAAGCAATAAAACTACATTTGTTATAGTTCCTCAAATCAGAGTTAACAATTGCTTAACATTTCAATAACCCATCATTCTCCAGGATTCTTCCATCCTTCTACATAGGCTAAATAGGAGATAAATTGAAATGAAATGGGAATCTCCACCTCCGTATCATTCTTGTCCTTGAGGGTGGCACTACTGTGGCTATTAGGGAGAAACCCTACAGAAATAAAGAACCATTCTCATTATACCACATCAAATTACATGCTAAGATTACTTATCACTTATTATATTAAATTTGCAGTAATATTTACCAGATTTCTTGGCTGTGAGTTTATCCTTTTTTCTCATATCCAAACTATACTTATTAGAAAGGATCTACTATTTCAGGGCTTGGCAATTACATTCCATTTGCTTAAGAGAGTATTCAAATCATTTAGATCAATAACTAGAACTGTCATTGCTCCATAGTTTGTTAAGCTTTTGCATTAATTTTATAAGAAATTGCCCTTCCAAATTGTCTTCCAAAGAAGTGATCCCATATTGTATTATCACCAGAAATGAATGAAAGTTCCTCTTATTCTGAATCCTCAGTAGAGGTTAGTATCATTAGCTTTTAATGGTTTTACATGGCAGGTCACCTGACAGTAAATTCTGTTATATTTGTCTGAAACTCATTATTTGTTCCTCACTTGTGAAGGATAGCTCTGCCAGAATAATTATGTTGGATATAGAATGTTAGTTTGAGAGCTTTTTATATTAACACTTTAAATACTTCACTACATTCTGATGTTAATTGTATTGTGTCTCATAAAAAGTGTGATGAGCACAGAGGAGCGGCAAACACTCATACTCAGGAAACGGAGGCAGGAGGGTCACAAGTCGAACGTTGGTTGGGCCTACTTAGCAAATTCAATGCCAATCTGGGTTGTGTAGGTTGAACCTGTCTCAAACAAAACAAGACAAAACTATTATGGTTCATATATAGATGTTCACTACAAAGCCCCAGCACTCACTGGTGGGACTTTTGGGAGGTGACTGGATCATGGGGATCTGATGCTTGTCACTGAATTAGTCTATTAGTTTATCGCTAAACGTGATATTGGGTGGTGACGCCTGATTAGAGGGCCAGGCTTGGTCTAGAGGGATTATCTCTTATCTTTTCTTCCCTGATCTCTCTCTCTCTGTCTCTCATTTCTCTGTCTCTGTCTCTCTCTCTCTCTCCTCCTGCCTCCAAATCAGGGGCTGTTTCTTCATTGCATGCCCCACTTCCACTACAGTATACCGACAATGGACTAAAACCTGGATAAACTGTAAGCCAAAATAAACTTCTCAATTAAGATGTGAATGTCCTGTATTTTGTATGAGCAATGAGAAAAACAAGAAAAAAACAAAAAGTATGATGAATTGTTATCTTTGTCTTGTTCTCTGACATACTTCCTTTGAGACTTCTCATCTTTTACTTTTTTCTGAAATTTTATCTTTTTCCCAAATATTGGGAAAATATTACCTGTATGGTTTAGTGTATTGTCTATTTTTGCTTTAGAATACTTAATATATTAACCATATCTGTTTTTAAATTGACACATCTGCACCATAGCTAATTCTGGTTTTCCTGCTTGCTTTAATATAGATTTAAACATAGCTATAGAAGCCACACACAAAATCTCCAATTGACATTTTTGTCTTCATTTCATGGACTTTAGACAATGTTGATTATCATTTTAATTATCTCTTATATGTTCTTATGTCCTATACTTAATTTTATAATGAAATGTTACATCATTCAATAAGTAAGTGTCTTACATTGTATATATTAAGTAGTGTAACTTAAACGAGAAACCCTGTTTCCAGAGTTCAGTCATGAAACAAAAAGCGAACCTGTAATTTGTACAACAAAACTAATATTAATAATTATTTTGTGTGTATGGGAAGAGGATATGATGGAAAGAGGAGTACAAATGATCAAGATGCAATATGTGTGTACCAATTCCCAAGGTGGATGTAATTATTATGTGTCACAAACATATAATAATAATAATAATGAAGAAAATAAATAAAAGATGACAACTAAAAGGAGGAAAAGATTAAGAGATTGAGGAAACAACTAATATCCCTAAATTTGTAGGAGAAAAAAGAAGGAATTTACAGCAAAGGGTACAACCAATCCCTAAATTCAGAGTTATGAGTAGAGGCAAATGGCCATGCACAACACTCCCCTTCTCCTGTCACAAGCACGTCTCACTAATACACCAGCTTCTGTGCACAAAACACCACATTGGAAGAATGAAGAGAAGTCCCTCTTCCTACCCTAACCGATATTACTATTGGTAAAACCTGGTAATATGCAAACTGAAAATAAAATGTTCGTAGGCTCATTCTTTGATATTGCCAAGCAGAATAAAAGAGAGCGGATATGGAACTGAGAATCCACAGAATAACAGCTGACAGTAACTGATTTATCTTTTTCTACTACGGGATCTTTTTCTTCATTTTGGATTAGAGGATATGGAAAATTAATATCAGGAAAATCTCACCACATCAATTTGAAAATCAATATTGTTTTCTTAAAGTTTACAGTGGACATTCACAAATAGTTTTAAAGTCTTAAGAAATATAGTAATTATACCCTTAACCATCAAGTCATACATTCTCAGATGACAGGAATCCCAAACTTGTGCTCAAAATAACTATAAAATAAGTATAATTAAAATCACTTTAGGATTGGGATATAGCTCAGTGGAATAAGTGCCTGCATGGCAAGTGCAAGGTTCTGAGTTTGATTCCAAGTACTGCAAAACTAACTAAATAAATAAATAAAATAAAATCATTTTAAATAGTAAAACATCAGAAATAGCAGTTTTTTCTCTTTGATGTGCTTTTACAGGAACAGAGTTTGCTCATTCTTAAATTTTTACCTTAACATATTCAACATATGTTAGTTTTTGGGAAGATCACTCTTAAAGAATTTCAAGTGATTTTCTTCAATATTATTTTACTGAAAAATAGGAGATTTTAAAAGTATGTGTGTTAATTTTCAAGAAAGGGTAAATTTTTTTTTTGAAACTTTTTATTTTATTGGTACACTTTCCATATGCATGATGATAACATTGATCAGAAGGCGCTTGCACCTGCACATGGTACAACTTGTTTCTCTTTTTGTCCCACTTCCTGTCCCTCTCTTCATCCCCCTCTTCCTCTCAATTTACAAAAGTTTTATTTCCATTTTTCCTTCTTTTCCATTTTTTACAAAAGTTTTATTTTCATTTTCTCTTCTTTTCCATCTTTTCTTTTCTTTTGTCCCATCTTTTCTTTCTGCCTTCTCCCCCTTGTTTCCCTTCTCATTTGAAAGTAAGCTTTAGACATTTCTAGCTAAATGGATGCACCTTGAGACTGCATTCTTAAGTGAAATAAATGGGACATATATGTTTAGATATTACATGTTTCTCTGGTGTGAGAAAACAAAAGTATATATAAGGACCAAAATGTATAATACTTACTAGGAAATGAGGAAAAATGTTCAAATGTTCAAACAAAGGGTAAATTTGTGAACATAATGTTAAATATACAAGCTTCATTTAAAATTCAAACTCACATAAAAATCAATTTTATTTGAAGAAAGCCTTGCTGAACTTACACTGTTATAAGAAGCAGCCAAAAAGTTAAGACTCTGTACAGACCTCCTATAATACTCAATATATCTTATCTTTATAGGCGATATGTATATATTATAATCTCTAAATAAGAGTACTATTTTGAAAATGTGGTCTTGAATATACTCATATTTTATATTTCTCAGATAATAACCTTGATCTCTATGTAGTGCAGTGGCTAACACCCTGCAAGCAGTTGGTTGTTCAGAATATATTAAAATGGTTTAGAGCACGTATTCATTGATATCTACTAACCTTGGGGAAAGAACCCAACATAAGTATGTTTTATTAATGATAGACTCTTTCACTAAAATAGAATTTACTTCTTTAATCTCTCAGACATACTTTCTCACACAAATTTGGTACATTCACTGATTCATTATAAATATCAAAGTTGACATAATCAAGAAATACATTATTTCCTTCCTGTAAAATATTCTTACAAACCAATCCAGGAAACTGTCATTTAAGAAACCATTAAACTTACAGTGTTGAAACAGATGCTACTTTTCTATGAGCAATGACCTAAAATTTAAATGTCTGAGTATTGGCTAATCCTGTGTTATAGTTTCACAAAGGCACTGCATTTTTTTTCACCTAAGTTGAAGCACAAACAGGATGTCTTACGGCATATGTCTGCAACAGCAATTAAACTGTTGTATTTATTCAGAATACATCACAGTGCTTAGCTGAATAAAAACTTCTGCTATGACTAGAGATACCGAGAAGCCCATACCCTGGCTTTTACTTATCTTTTAAATTTGCTGGGAGAGGCCTATATTATATTAGTTATTAGACTATTTAAAAGTAAATGTCTAAATAATAGCAACATAATCTTATGAGATACATAAAGAAATAAATGGAAATTAATGACCCACGGATGAATGAGGAAAATAAGAATCTTGTCTTCTAGAAGTGTACAGTGCAATGATAAAAAACAGACAAAAACAAATTATGCAACAACAGGATACAACTGTGGCAACATACAGCACTTCGCTGCAGCGAGTTGTTTGTGTCACTGAGGACCCTAACAGATTTTCCATCCCTGATAAGGGAGCATAAGAAGTTATTGATTCTAAAGAAACACAATCACAAAAAAATATGATATGAGTGTTAAAAGTTTCAAGAAAGGAACCTTAAATCTGTAACTTCAGGGAATATGATTTTTTTTATTTTTCCAAGAGACAAATCAATGCCTCTCTTTCATATTAAGTTGTTCACCCATCTCTAACTATATTCAACAGTTCACTTATTCAGTCAGTAAAAGTACATAGACTTGCCATACACAAGAAAATAAAGTTTGTTCTATACCTACTCAGTAGTTGGGGTCTTGTTGCTAAGGCTACTGACTTTTCTGATTTTCACTTTAAAAAATTCTACCGGTGTTTTTAGTCCAGGCACAAAACAACGAAAATATTTATGAAAATAAAGGTATGCTTCTCTTACCTTGTCTTTGTAAGTTAGATAATTATCTTTATTTTGTCTTTGTTGTTTATTATTCTTTTCCTCTCTAAAATAAAAAATGATAATATTCAAGGAAAAAAATGTAAGAGAAAAAAGTTAATGAATAAGCATGAAAATTTTGATGCACCAGAAATGTAAACTGCTCATCTATCAAAGGAGCAAAATCATGAGTTATATGGAGACAATCTGAAAGCTTACTATGAAAATAGTAAACTGGAGGAGCTCTGATGGCACTGTATTTTGCTAAAAATTTTTTGAAAATCAAATGTCCTGGAAAAATTTTGACTTTTAGAGTCAGTTTTTCCTATTATGATAAAATGTAGAAACATATTAGAAAGCACCAACTAATAAGAAAATACTTCTAAAATCATGACAGTGTTCACCTAAGGAAGCACCTAACAAGAGCAGTAAGTAAATTTTATGTGATATTTAAGATTAAATGGTAGTATAGTCTTTCATACAGTGGTAAAGAAAGATGAATTGTACAAAGTACAAAGTTTGTCACTAAATTAATGCTGCATATGTATGTTGATTGATAATTATACACAAATGAAAACAACTCATTTTGCGGTAGTATAATCATGTGTGAGTTTATTGTTAGGGTATACTGTTTATTATTAGGGTACACACTTCCAGGAAGAGAGTGATAAATGCATCCAGATGTCCAGAGGCTCCATGGCACCCACTTGGGACTGGAGACCACATCTTGCTCTCCAGTGTGAACTGGGAAACGTAGTCCAGCAACATGGAGTCGAACTCAGGTGGTTTGAGCAATGGAATGGGGCATGGAGCCAGTGCTGGGCGGGGACAGAGCTGATGCCGGGCAGCTCTGCCATGGCTTACAGACCTGCTACAATTGTGCAGAACTGCCCACAGTCCAACCATGGCATACAAAGCCACTGCCAGGCAGGGGCGGGCCCAACGCCAGGGCAGGATCCATGGAGTCACTGGCATGGCCCAGCCACGACATCCAAAGCCACCACTGGATGGGTTCAGAGCTGCTGTGGTTTATAAAGCCATCATTTGTGCATGCATAGCTGTCACTGGGTGTGGTCCTACCTGGGTACGTGGCTGGGCACGGTCCCACTGTGGGGTGCAGGAAAGGGCACCGCCAAGCATGGAACTGCTATGGAGCATGGACAAGGCCACCAGAAAGGGCATGGGGACTCAGTGGGTTGCAGAGAGCCACCACAGGACCTGTGGGACCATGCAGTCCTGCTGCCCAGGGCTCACAGAGATGCCTTGGACCCCTCAGCTCCTCCTCAGCCCTGGGATCCCTCTCCCTTGGCCTCCACCCCAGACTCATGACCTAGAAGAGGAACAACAGCCACGAGTCAGCAAGAGTGGCCAGAGATAAGATATACGAAAAACAGCAGTCCTGGAGATCAAGAAATGAAACATATTCTAAGACCTGAGAAACTCCTTTAGTTGTCTCCCAAAACTAGTAACTAAACTTAGTACATACCCTCAACTACCACAATGAGCACAAGTGGGGGAGATCTCACACTACTTATGCCCAGCATCAAAGGATTCAAGATAAGAATTCAAACTCTCACAGAGAACATTTTGAAACCTATTTAAGAAAAATGTCTGGGAAGATGGCAACCCGATGGGCAGCTGGGAGGAATCCTATCAGAGGGTCACCACCCAGACACTGGAATGTAGCAACATAAGACAAGGCAGAGTCTAAGCAACCAGTGCACAGCTCAACACACCCACCCAGTTCTACTCCTGCTCCTAGGCTGTGGCTCCATATCTCTCCACTGTTTGAACAACTACCAGCAGAGAGCAGTGGCAGTGACCCCAGGGCCACAGCAATTCCCAGGTATCCAGCCAAGGAACAAACAGGAACTGGAGCACAACAGGAAGAGAGAGCTACAGATGGAAATGGATGACACAGCCCACACCCTTCTCACTCCAACACCGTGCAGGAAGCACGAGCTGAGTTACTAGGTTTCAGCTCCCACCTCAAACTCCCTCTGTGAGCACCTTGAGTCTCAGCAGCCTGCACACTCACCACCTGTTTCCAACAGCATCAGGATGAGTCCACAGGCTTCAGGAATCACCCTAAACTGCCAATATGAGCACCAGGAGGGACTCCATACTGCTTGCATATGTGAACCTTGTATGAACCCATAGCAACAAACTACACAAAAAGTGGCAGCCCTGGAGTACAGGAGACAACAACATACTCTACACAGAAGACTGAAGAAAATCCTCCAATTGTCTCCTGGAACTAATAACTAAACTTCTTGCACACCCTGGACTACCTCAGTGAGCATAGAAGGGGAAGACCTCACGCCACTTGTGCCCAGCATCTTGGGTGCATGCAATGCCTGGCTGTGGGAGGTGGGGAGAGGTGGCACTGGGAGGTGAGAGGAGGTGGAGACCCGGAGCTGGAGTGCAGTCTCGGTGCTCTGGCTGGGTGGGGATAGCCTCCAGGGAGTTGTGGGCAGCATGCAGGGAGACACTAGGGGACTAGGAGGGAACTCTGGGAGCCCTGACAGGGAGCTCAGGAGCCTGAGGAGGGAAGGGAGCTCCCTCTGAACTACATGAAAAACCTGAAGACCTGGACCAGGTCTCTGGGAGCACAGCGATGGGGTGGAGCCCTGTAGTTCACGGGGGAGACCCTGTGGACTGGACTGGGCCTCCAGTAGCACCTTGGACCAGGCGCTGGGAACGCCTCAATGGGACAGAGTCCATGTGGTCCATGGGAGCAACCCCGTAGACCTGACTGGGCCTCCAGGAGTGCCTTGGACCAGGCACCAGGAAAACCTCAACAGGGTGGAGCCTGGTGGTCCATGGGGGTGACTCCATGGACCAGCCTCATTATCTGGGAAAGCTTTGGACAGGGTCCTGGGAGCACCTCGACAGGGCGGAGCCCGGCAGCCCATGGGGGTGACCCTGTGGATCCGACTGAGCCTCCAGGAGTGCCTTGCACCCAGCTCTGGGAGAGCCTTGATGGGGCTGACCAGGGAGGTCTGTGGGGGCAGCCCTGAGGACTCAACCACGCCTCTCAACAAGCTGCATTGAGGATGAGCCTGGCAGCCTGCAGGGTAACCCCAACTCAACCAGACCCCTGATGGCCTTGAGGGCTTGTCAATGGGGGCTTGACAATAGTAAATCTGGTTCCCTGCCAATTTACCATCTTTGAGGATGGTTGCTTTTCCACCTCCTGCCATAGCAATCTGTGCACACCCCTGTTTGTTACAGTATAATTAGAAACAGCCTCAGGCTCTCCCCAGTGTGAGAGCCTGAGGGAGTAATTAAACCAAAACCAAAAGAAAAAGGAAAAATAATACAATTACTATCAGAGGGAAGGTGACTGATTGGGTGGGAGAACAACAGAGATGAGGGTGGAGAAAACTGATTAATCAAACACACCATCATCTGTATAACTCAGCAACAAATGCGAAAAAAACCTTAATTACTGCATCCAGCACTAATGCCCTACTATCTTTTTTATAATTTTGTATTTCCTTTAGTGTTCGCGTGTTAACAAATGAGAAGATGACATTGTGTAATACAGCATCCAGTGATAATTCCTTACTATCTTCTCTATAATTCTGTATTTCCTTTATTGTTTTCATGCTAACAAATGCGAAGATAACATTATGTAATACAGCATCCAGTGCTAATTCCCAACTACATTCTCTATAATTTTGTATTTTCTTTATTGCTTTTGTGATATCCTGGTTTTCATGTCTCCATTTTTTTATCTTTAAAATAAATAATAATAATAATATAGTAGAGTCTATTTTTTATTTTGTATTTTACTGAATATAATTACTAGGGTATATTGTTTTCTTTTTTCTATATTTCATTGATACCTACCAATTGTACGTATTTATCAGTCACAGTGATATATATGTATCTATGGCACACTGATTAAGTCATAGTATGTAGTATATCCTCCATCTCATATATTTATTGTTTTAGAAGGTGAGAACATTTAAAATCTTCTCTTGAAACTTTTTTGATATATCCAATAAAATATCTGGGTCCCCTATTTCAGAGTAGGACAGCACTGTACACTACTTCCGCCCACTCTGTACACATTGGCCCTCTCTCCTATAACTGCTCCTCACTGCTTTCCTTCACCTGTGGTTACCGCTCCTCTATTCTCTACTTTGATGAATGAGATCGGCCTCTTTAAATTCTGCCTATGGATGAGATCGTGTTCCTTTTGCCTTTCTAGCACTACTTATTTCATTTGATGTGATATTCTCTAGGGTCTTCAGTGTTGCTGAAAATGACCATATTCCATTGTGAATTTGTTTTCTCGGTTGCTTTTTACTAAGGACAGTAATTTAGCAATCACCAAAACCTTCCCAGGAGCAGTCATTAAATACTGTGAAGTGCACAGGTCTTTTCTGCAGGTCTCAAGGCTTTCTACTCATTTTTCTTTGCCCTCGCTACTCCTTACAACACTTCTCGATTGATAGATAAACCTACTTACTGACACAAAAATAATAATGCCTCACAGGTTCAGTTGTTTCATTTAATTACAACCTCAGATATTTTAAACATAACCGGAAATAATTTCTAAAGAATGTCTTTTCTGCTCACTTACATTAAACTTGCATTAACTGATTTGCACTCCGTTGAGTGCTTAGTCTGTTCAGGTCTTAGGTCCACATGAGCACTAAATAACCAAGCAAAAAGATTCACGAAGACTTTCTTTTGTTTGACAATGTGAAAAAAACATTCAATAACAATAAAGTTAATAATAACTGTAGTTCTCCTGTACAAATGAGATGAATTTATATGGACATCATTTCCCTAAGTGCACAGTAACTTCTTAGATTGTCTTTATTTTCCATAACAATTGTCTTCTGGATATTTGTCTCTCTCCTACTGAACTTAGATTTATTTCTAACAGGAAATTATGAAGAATATTGTTTTTCTTGAGATAGACCTGGACTTTTTAGGTATTATTTATTTTGACTTGAGTTGGGTGCATGGTGATAGACTTGGGTCTATTTTCAGTCTTTGGCAAGTGGCAAGCCAACTTTTCAACACCATTTATTAAAGAGGCTATCTTTCTTCCAGTGAGCTTGTTTGGCCCCTTTGTCAAATAGGTGGCTGAGTGTGTTTGTGGTTGTGGCTGCATCTTCCACTCCGTTCCATTGATCCTCTGGTCAGTTTTTTAGCCACAGGTTGATTTTAGTGCAGTAGGTTTGTGGTATATTTTCAGGTTAGGGATTGTGGTTCCACCTGACTTGTGTTGTTGTCCAGGATTGTTTTTGCTATTCTGGGTCTCTTCTGGTTCCAGATGCATTTAAGGCATGTTTTCTTTAGATCTGTGAGGTATGCTAATGGTATTTTAATGGGAATTGCATTGAATCTGTACAACAATTTTGGTAGTATGGTCATTTTCAGAATGGATCACAGATCTCAATATTAAAACAGAAACACTGAATCTATTGGAAGAGAAAGTAGATAAAAATCTTCAAGACATATGGCTACACAGAGAGTTCATGAACAAAAACCAAACCACAAGGGAAATACTTCAAAGAATCAACTGGGACCTCATCTTACCTAAAAGTTTTTGCACATCTAAAGAAATCACCAGCAGAGTAAAAAGAAAACCCACAAATTGGAAAAAGTCTTAGCTGGCTGTCCCTCAGACAAAAATCTTTTACCTAGAACGTACAAAGAATTAAAAAGCATTAACCTCCCCAAGTTCAAAGACCCAATCCTAAAATGGGCATCTGAGATGAATATGCACTTCTCAGATAAAGAAATACAAATGGAAAATAAATACATGAGAAAATGTTCAACATCATTAGTCATTTGAGAAATGCCAATTAAAACAACACTGAGATTTCATCTCACCCCAATAAAAATGGCTATCATTAAGAAATGAACCGCCGGGCGTGGTGGCGCATGCCTGTAATCCCAGCACTTGGGAGGCTGAGGCAGGAGGATCTTTGTGAGTTCAAGACCAGCCTGGGCTACAAAGTGAGCTCAAGGCCAGCCTCAACTGCATAGTGAGACCCTGTCTCAAAAAGACAAAAAAAAAAAAAAAAAAGAAATGAACCAATAACAAATGCTGGTGAGGCTGTGGAACTCTTCTCCACTGCTGGTGGCAATGCAGACTGGTGAAACCACTGTGGAAATCAGTTTGGAGGTTCCTCAGCAAACTTGGTCTAGAGGTCCCATCCAACCCAGCTATTCCCCTTCTGGGTATTTTCCCAGAATATCTGAAAACATCATATCACATCAATATATGTGCACCCGTGTTCATAGTGACACCATTTGTAATAGCTAAATCATGGAAGCAACCCAAATGTCCATCCACTGAGTATTGGACAAAAAGATTGTGGTATTTTTATATAATGGAATATTATTCGGATATAAACAAAGACATTCTTGAGGCTTTTATATGTAAATGGTCACAACTAGAGACCATGCTCATAAGAGAAATAAATCAGATGTGCATGTTTAAGCAATATATTGTAACACTAATGTAAGAACCTTAAAGTGTAAACATAAATTAGGAGATATGAGAAACATTGTGAGACGAAAGGAAACTGCTCAAAAGCAAAGAGCAACTGAGATGAAAGGAAAGAAAAAAGAAGAATGGGTTAATTATGTATGCATATGTATGCAGGATGGCTAACATAGTTGTACCATTGTCTTCTGTCATTTTATTGTAAGGATCAGTTAATGATTAGTTGTTTGATCAATCTTGCATGTGTATATTTGTTTTCCTTAGTCTATGCTTTGAAATTATCAATATGTAATACAACAACCATTGTTAATTCCCTGTCGCCTTGTCTGTAATTCAGTTTTGCTCGTACTATTCTTGTGCAACTTTGTAAATGGGTGTCTGTTTGTTAATATTTTTTGTTCTTTTACTTTTAAAATAAAAAATAATTTATTTTTACTATACTGTCTCACATGTGTTTTCCCAGTTATTTCCAAATAAGAGCTTCTTGAAGGTAGGACTACATCTTTCCAAACTCTAAACAATATCTCATCATCTGTATTTTCTAGAATTGTCTAAAAATTACTGAGAACACTTATGAACTGAGGTTTAGGGCATTCATTGGGAGTAATATGAAAATGATTAAAGTTCTATGCACAGAGATATTAAACCTATTGAGGAGAAGACAAATAAGAAAGAGAAAATAATAATAAACAGCGTTCTGGGGCCTCATTTGTACAATGAAATTATAATTAACAATTTCAGTCTTTCAGATTTTGATTTAGAATCTAGCTTTGCCATACATACTTGGAACATCATAATCTGAAAATATCACCTATTTTTAAAGAAGAACAATCTACAGGTTCATCCTAGGCTTGTTACATTTAATATACATAGTAATAAATGACCAGATTTAATCAATAGCATTATGTAGATAATGTATATGTCACTGTAAAAATTTGATACATGTAGTACCTGATTTTTGCATGGTCACCTACATTCAAGAATTGGTCAGCATTAAATACTAGCAGAATAATAACAAGAGGGAAAACATTCCACATAAAATCTTTTCTATAAGTTCTTTAAAGACAGAGGAAACCGTATGAACTATAAAAATTTTATGACAATCCTGAAAATATTTTAACTAATAATTTTGAGAAGACACTGAATCGTACCTGATCAAAATGAAAATACATATTGAAGAAGTGCCTCTTCCTTCTGCATCATTTAAGGAGTGAAAAGTTGTTTGTAGATATCATTTATGATCCTCTCAGTAAGTGACTGCAATACCTTCCTATTTTCCCATCAGTTTGACCACCTGGAATACAGCCTCACGACTGAAACAGGAAAAGCTTCAATTCTTATACTTGATTAGAACATATAAAATGATACAGCAGGTTGAAAGCAACAAACTCTCTGAAAGTAGCAAAAGTATCACAGCCAGAGATGATAAGAGAATGACCGCATTCAGAAAAAACACTAAAATAGTATCCAGAATGAATGTCCACAGATCCCCACAGGTCAGCATGAGCATTCTTTCTTCATAGGCCTGGTTACCAATTTATGTTCACAGTGGAGGTATTAATTCACAAAAATACATTACTGTATTATATTTATAGGAGCAAAAGGGTTTTAAATCCACTTTTTAAAATTTTATTAGCACATGCTTGTAGTTCATGCAGGTATCCAGTATCTAGGGCAGTGGTGACCTGTGCACAGCGCAGCTTCTTCTTCTTTAAGCCCCTTCCCTTTTCCTCTCTCCCAGATCCTCCTCCAGCGCCCCACCCCGTTTTCACTCTTCTTGATATTATCAGTGCTAGCTCCTGTTATCCCCCGCAGTGTTTACATTAATTGCGGTGGTTATTTCCTGCACATGGCACATCTTTATTCTATTTATTTCCCTTTTCTTCTCCTCACCCATTATGCTTTACCTTGGACCACTTCTCTTGTAGCAGTAAAATGTACCAAAATGCTTAGATTATAAAGAAAAAGTATATTAACTTAGAAAATTAATCTCTACATAAAATACAATTTTATAACAATATTCAAAATAGAATTTCTGAAAATATTATCTTGCTTTTTTAAACTTAAACATTTGTATTTAGCAAGCTGTAATACATACTTTAGAATTTAGGTGTTTACAAATGTATAATATTTGCTAAAATAATTCTTTCTGTTATTGCCCTGACCAATCTCTTCTGTATGCAGAGATCAGTATGTCATGAATCTATAATTAAATATATTACCTAGAGAAGCTACAAAGCTTAGTGGCCAGCTCCCTGAAATTCAATACTAACATACTATTCCTATGAGCCTATAATGCTATATATTATCAACATAATATATTTTAGCTTAGTAAAACTATTAAGTTGGTCATAGTATATATCTTTACATGTTATCTTAGTTATCATTATTTCTTATTTCTTTGTATAATAATTGTCTCCTTAAAAATAAATTATACTTATTTAGCAGTTATACAACCAAAATGAAATATTTTATTCATAAAGCATTTATTAAAGTACAGCATAAATCAACTGACAACTTCAGAATAATATATAGTATTACCCTCCTTTCTAGTATACAAAAAGTAACTTGTATGTTACTGGTATGTTGTTTTTCCTTCACATTATATGCTAAATGATTTTATTTGAATAGCAAGCCAATATATGCTATCATTTGATATAAATCCTTTTAGCATACAGTATTCACTAATAAAGATTTAATAATTATCACATCCTGTGAAAAACATTACAGGTTTAAATTACCATAGACCAAATAAATACAACAACCATAGTAGAAGTTTTGAAGGCTTCTCAGTAACGTGTACTTTACTACTATTATGTACCTGTCATTTAGTTGGATAATATGCTCATCAGAATCACTCCTTTTTTACATTTAAAAAACATGCATATATTAGAATATGTCTAAAAAATAGTCTATTTAATGTGACTCAGCATTCTAAGGCAACTACAACCTAAATAAATGTCTGTCTAATGGCTGGCATTTAATCATAATAGAAATTTCAGGCAAATTTAATTGAACCTCCATTTGTTCTTCAGTTGGAAGCCTCAACTTCTATGTCTCATTCAGAGAAATTGGACTGCAAGCCAAACCTCATCACAAGAGGCAAAGAAGTTCACTGCATACTGGCAAGGGGATAGCTTCAACAGAGAGATAACAATTATAAACAAATATGGACTAAAAACTAGTGCAACCAAATTCATAAAACAAACACTACTGGGCATAAAAGAGTAGATGAACATAAACACATTTATAGTGGGGAACTTTAATACCCCATAGTCAGAAATAGAACAACTATATTAAAAAATCAATAAAGAAATATGAGAGTTGAACCAAACCTTTAAACAAGTGGAACTAATAGATAGTGCTCCACACAACAAAAGTAGGCTACACCTTCTTCTCAGTAGAACACGAAAGTTTCTGTAAACTATGTACTATCCCATAAAGCATGAGTAAGAAAATACAAAAGATTCAAAGGTATTCTACACATAATATCAGCTCATGGTGCAGTGGAACTAAAATATCCATGGAAAAGAACCACAGAAATTATCGAATGGATGGAAATCAAACAATATATTCTTAAATAACCAATGAGTCACAAAAAATCAAGGAAGTTAGACAGTTCCTAAAATCAAATTATAATGCCAGCACACTATATCAGAACTTACGGGGTTCAATGAAAAGCATCATGCAAAGGAAATTTATACCTGTAACTTGTCCACACTGGAAAAATGAGCAAACTCAAACAAATAACCTAGTGATCCAACTTAACGTAACAGAAGAGGAAACATACAAATATACAGTTAGTATAAGGAAGGAAACCACAGAGACCAGAGCAGAGATTAATGAAATTTACACTAAAAACCATAAAATTCAATGAATCAAAGAGTTTGCCCCTGAAAAAACATAAAGTTGATAACCCCTTACCCAATATTACCAAAAAAAGAAGGAAAAGACCTAAATCATTGAAATTAGAAATGACAAAGGTGAAATCACAACAGAACACCAAAATGCAAACCATTATTAGGCCCTCTCTTGAGAAAGTATACTCCAATAAACTGAAGAATCTTGAAGAAAAATGAATAGACATGAAGATGAGCATGAATTATCAAAACTGAGCCAAGATGATATTAAAAACTCTAAATAATTCAATAAGAAACAACGAAACTGAAGGAGTGATAAGAATACTAATGTAACTTCCCCAAAAAGTCCACATTCATGTGGCTTTACTGCTCAAATCTATAAAAACTTCAGGAAAGACTTAATATGAATATTCCTTGGACTCTTAATGAAATCAAAAGGGAAACTAGCTGTATAACTATCTTAACTATTATATATATATATATATATATATAATCTCCCTTGATTAACTTGGATAACATTTATGCTAACTGAAACAAAGACAAATACTGGATACAAATACTGGATACAAAGACAAATACTATGTAATCTCACTTCTACAAGGGAACTACCAAAAAAAGTTCCTTAAGTAGAGTAGAACATTGGTTTCCAGGTGCTGTATATGAAGGAAACGGGTAGATGTTGGTCAAAGCAGGGACAAATTCAGTTATGAAGAATGAATAAATTCTGGAGATTTAATATTCAGCATGATTATTGTTGTTAATAATCCTGGACTGTGTGTTTGAAATTTGCCAAGGTTTGATTTTAGGTACACACACACACACACACACACACACACACACACACACACACGATCGCTATGGTGAAGAAATAAAAGTGCTAATTACTTTGCGGTAATCATTTTACAATGTATATGCATATTATGTATCTTGTAGACCTTTTCTTAAAAGAAAAAGAGTACTTCCAATGTTATTCCTGTTAGTTATTGTCCTCATTCCAAAACCAGAAAAGGATTCAAATAAAGACAGCTAGAGGCCAATCTCTTTAGAGGACATAGATGCAAAATTCCTCAAGAAGATACTGAAAAACAGAATGCAACAAATCAGCAAATCATCATACACTACAACCAAGTAGGCTTCATTCTAGGGATGTAGAGAGTTTAACATACACAAATCAATACATGTAATATATCACGTAAACAAAAGCAATGATACAAATCACACAATTGCTGGACCTGGTAGTACATGCTTGTAATGTCAGTACTTGGGAGGGTGAGGCAGAAGGATTGCTGTGAGTTCCATGCCAGCTACACAATGACCTCAAAGCCAGCCTGAACTACATAGTGAGGCGCTTTCTCAAAAAAATCGCATGATCATCAATACACACACAAAAGGCCTTTGGTAGAATTCTATACCTACTCATGGTAAAAACCATGAAGAAAATCAGTGTAGAAAGGCCTTTAATGAAAGCCACTTCTGACCAGCCAGCTGCCAGCATCACAGTAGAAACACTGATGATGTCCCTCTAAAATCAAGAACAAGACAAAGATATCTGCTGTCACCACTCTTGTTCATTAGAGTCCTCAAGACATTATTGAGAGAACTTGGATAAAAGAAAGAAGCAAAAGGGATATGCATAGAAACAGAAGTCCATTGTCATCACTGCAGAGCACATGATCCCCTACTTAGAGGACTCAAATATTCCATCAAAAACCTCCTAGAATTAATAACCAAATTTAGTAATATAACAGGATACAAAATCAACACACAAAAATCAATAGCACTCCTATACCTGAATAATGAGCTCACTGAGAAACTAGGAAAACAAAATCATTCATAATAGGATCAAGCAAAATGAAATCTGTAGAAATTAATTTAACAAAGAAATTGAAAGGCCACCACAACAAAAACTCGATGGTACCTAAATTCACTGCACTATTGTGGTGAAGACGGCTATGGTCATATCCTTTACCCAATCCAAAGTTTGCAAACAGAAGCAAAATTTTGCCAAATGCTTCTGTTTAGAAACTAAATTGTTGGTGAGCAGAAGTGTTTGTACACTGAGGTATTACTGTACAGTACTCAGAAAAGGGATCAAAGCAGACAATAGAAATGGAAAGAAACCCCTCCTCCTCAACAGGCAGAAAGAATATTGTCAAGATAGCCATACTAGCATACCTGGTCTATAGATGTAAGCAACTTCAATGAAAACAGCAACAACAGTCCTCACAGAGCTAAATAAAACGATGCTGAAGTTTATATGGAACAAAAAGAGATCAGAATAGCAAAAGCAATCCTGGGCAAGAAGAGCAAAGCAGGAGGCTTCCCAGTCCCAGATCTCAAGTTATACTACAAAGCAATAGTGATAAAAGCAGCGTGATATTGACACAAAAACAGACATATGAAACAATAAAACAAAATAGAGGATATAAAACTAACTCCACACATTCACTATCTAGCCTCTTTAACAAATGGTCTTGGGAAAAATGGCTACCCTCATGCAGAAGATTGAATCCAGACTGAATCCAGACCTGTATCTCTCACCAGGTACTATAATACAATCAAAATGAATGAAACATCTAACTGTTAAAGCAGAAAGAATTAATCAGTTTAAAGACAAATCTCTTGAAGACATAGGCACACACAAGTACTTTCTAACAGAAGCCAACTGAACAAGAAATAATATCAAGAATCAAAATAAGATCATATCAAATTAAGAAGTTTCTGCACAGCAAAGGAAACAACCAAGTGAAGAGACAGTCTGCAGACTGCGATAAAACTGTTTCAGCTTCTCTTCAGATAAGTCAGTCTTATCTAGACTATATAAATATCTCAAAACATTAGACCTCCCAATATAAAAGATGCAATCAAAACTCTGACAAATAAAATAAATAGATAGCTTTCAGGAAAAGTAGTACAAATAGCAAATACAAATATGAAAAAATGTTCAGTGTTTCTGATGCTTAGTGAAATGCAACACAAAACAACAATGAGATTCTTACTCCAGCAAGAACGGCTTTCATTAAGAAATCAAATAATAACTAAACCTGGTGAGGCTGCAGGAAAATAGGAACCCACCTCCATTGTTGGTAGGAATGTAAACTAGTATGACTACTATAAAAATCTGTATGGGCAATGCTGTAAAAACTAAAACCAGAAATTCCATTCAATTCAGCTACTCTTCTTTGAGCTATCTTCCCAAAATTGTTAAAGACATGACACTACAATGATACATGCATACCCACATTTACAACAACACAGTTTATCTTGAAAACAAACTTTACGGGAGCTGGGGATATAGCTCAGTTCAATCAGTGTCTTCTGGCAAATGCAAGGTCCTGAGTTTGATCCCCGATACAAAAAAAGAAAAAAAAGAAAAAACCTTTATGTCCACCATCAAATGAATGGATAAGTAAAATAGTATTTACACATTTCTGTCTACTGTGCCAGAAAAAGGAGAAACCAGTCATTTATGAAAAAATAGATGTAGAAATAAATCAGACATGCAAGCTTTAATATCACATGGTTTCTCTTATATGGAAAACCCAAAGCATAAGTAATTTAAGAGGAAACTAAAAGACATATAATAGAGAACAGGGAGATAAATCCTTGTGAAGAGGTAAAGGGATAAAGAGTTTGGAGGGAGCGGAGGCAGGGTGAGAAGGTGACACAAAAGGGAATTAAGATGGGTTATGGACTTGGGCCTAAGTCTCACGATGCTAATAACCATATGTACTGCAAACACACCCTAAGAAAAGTAAAATTTTTGTTAAAAAGATGTGTAAGACTTGAAAATGGTCAGAATATTCCTTTCTACTGATCAGGGAAATTCTCCCATGGTTAAGTCTTATGCATTGAAAGTTCTTTTCTCTCAGCTATTAAAACTCAGCATATTTACTGACAAAGTTTTGGAGGAAGTCTTGAAAATGAAAAGATGAATTTTCTCTTCATATCCTTAAAAATCCAAATAATATACCACTAGGCTGTTTATTTTATAATAACAAATACAAATGTATTCTTAGTACCAAGTATGCAAATGTGCAAATGTTCATTTTAACTACATAATATTAAAATAAATGCATTTCAATAGATTCAATCTGAGCTAGTCATTAAATACATGTGAAATTTTTTTTAATCTAGAAAGCAATACAATATAGAGAAGAAAATATTACAAGTTGATTTATTTGGAAAGCTAATAAAAATGAGTCCATATTATCAAAATCTAATCATAAAAATGTGGAAAGTTATATTAATGTTAACATCCATATTAATCTAATTCTAAAAAATAAAGAAATGCATATATTTTACTTTTGTTCAAAACACAGTATCATTTAATTTAAGTCAAATCAAACCCTGATTGGAATTGGAAGCATCCTAAAATATCCCCAAAATATCCAATATTTTTAAATGTGTAAGTGAATGTTTAGTCTTGTAGAATACAGTCAGATTTCTTACTACAAAGAAAGGATTACATTACTTACACTACAGCTATTAATTAGCTCAATACTAATCAAAGATTTTTGCTGCTATTTGAAACAAAGTATTCTAAATTTCCTATTTGTTTGGACATCTTTATCATTATGTTGGATATCCTCTATTGTGGGAAAACTTTTAAAAATCCCTGTTAAATGTCCATGTCAAAGTTGTAAAACAAATGTAGCTAATTTCTGTCACTGGAAACTTTAAGGTTTATTAAACTATTTTCTGTGAGCCTTTCTTTTTTTTTTTTTTTTTTTTTTTTGAAGGAAGGAAAGGTTTATTTAGCTTACAGTTTGTGGGGGTTTCAGTCTATACTCAGCTGGCTCCAAGGCAGAATGGCACATGGCAGAGGGCAGCAGTTCATGGTGTCGGAAAATAGCAAAAGCAGCCAGAACAGAAGGGAAGAATGGCAGCAAGCAGCCTCTTTCCCTCCCTTACACTGTATGCAAAGTGTCTGCCCAGGGCAGTTGTAGCACTCACACCCATAATCCCAGCATTGGATCCTGGATCAATCATAAACTCTAAAAGCCCACCCCATGACTGCATGAGGCTTTGGGGGAACACCCAGACACAAACCATAACAGTACGATCTCTGGTGTCAGGCACCCACTAGGGGTCTTTGAGCACATCTCCCACTAACAAAGGGGAATTGCTATACCAACAACATGCATGAATCTGTAAAGGATTTTCCAATTTAATCTGTGAGCCTTTCATAACCAAATTTACTTAAGACCTATGCAAAGTCTGTTAAGGAGCATAACACCAGATTGCAAAGACTCGTCCCATACTTTCTCTGCTGTAAACTTATACTTTAGCATAATAGTAGCTGGCTGCGGGTCTCAGTAATGATGCCTGGGGGACACACGATGCAATCTTTGGGGTTTCCCATCTGGTATGACAAACAGCAAGGTGTTTATATGTAGGCAAATGTGTCAAACTAGGACTTTTAACCACATTTATGCTCCATCTAACAGGTTTTGCATATGTTTACCTGAGCATCATGGGGGGTAAAACACACCCACACCATTCTTCTGGTATGTTGACATGTATTTTACCATAATAGAATGTGGGTGTGACTCCCAGTAGCTGCACCTGGGGAAAGAAAAAACCCACGTGTGCATCCACCACTTGGAAGATAGCAGCACCTTGTGTAGCACCAAGTGAGTTTTACCCATGAAATACTTGCTACTAAATTACAGTGCACTTAGGATTTGTTTTCTTTAAAAAAAAAGAAAAAAAGATTTCTTTTGATTTTTCTGGTAAAAGTAGCCCAGTTCAGTATAATGGCGCAAGAGCAACCAGATTTCACAGTTTTGGAGGTCCAAACTCAATCATTAGATCACACATCCAGTGATGATGGAGAGGACGATGATCTTGAAGTTGGCCAAGTGAATCAAAGTTCCATTGTGAGGGTGAATAAGAATTGACCAATACAAACACAGGGATACAAATTAAAAATGCTCTAGCGAAAAATACATTCTTTCAGTATTGCATATATATAGACATTTTCCCCTTGTCATGATTCTCTAAATAATTAGGTATAACAACTACTTATATAGCATACACATCCTATTAGGTATTATAAATAATCTGAAGATTTAAATCATTACAGTACAAGATACGTAACTATTAATTCCTCTCAAAACAATCCCTTTTACTTTGCACACACTTATCTAATCCTTCATGCCATGCTCTGGAACAGTCTTGGAAATCCTTCTTCATGTCTTCTTGAGGTGTGATAAATTAAAAAATATGTGAATACTTCTGCTGAGTGCCAGCAAATGGAAAGATAGACTCTTTAAAACATTGGAGTGTGTCATTTGCTACCATATCTACCGGATCTGGTACCATGTGACTTCTGCCTCTTTCTGGATTCAAAATAACTATAGAAGGTAAATGTTTTGAATCAGTCCAATGCATTAAGGCAGCCATGAACATTCACAAAAGCGAACTTCCACAACTGCATGTGAAAGTGGCAAGAATGATGTGACAAATGTATTCAGTAAAAAAGAATATTTTGAGGGGGCTTAATAGCAATGTCCTTTGCTGTAATAAAAATTTTACATCTAAACATTCACTGTATTTTCCATTACACCACATATTATCTCTAGTCCCTATAGTTGCTTCTCAAGAATAATGATTTGAGTTTAGTAGTAGGAATATCTCTCACCCAGTGAAAATCATCAGTTCAAATGAGAATCAAGGAAAGACAAAGAGATACATTCTTCATTAATCACTTTAAAGCAACTAATAAACATTGATTAACAAAAGAACCATAACACATAACTATAAAAGGCAATCTATGTGTACGCATATGGCATGCCCATATACTGTTAAATGCAATGTATCCCAATGTACTTTAAAACAGCAAATGAGATATATTATTAAGCCCATTCGATATGTAAACCGTTAAATATTTATAAAACTTATTATATTAAAATAACAATATTTAAGTTTATATTTAATAAGCAGAAATTGTCATCAAAGTCTCTTCACTGAGAAGTTATAATATTATATTTGATAATATGTATTGAACTATAACTAAATACAATAAAATTCACTCATTTTAAATTTTGTAAGCTTTAAATGATAGATGATAGATTAAAAGAAATTATAACTAAATATTTAATCCCACCTTACACAGATATAAATTTGGGAAAGTTTGTTCTTTCCATTTCATAGTAAATCATTTCAACCTCATCCTTAGCCCCACCAAATACATCTATTTTTTCCTGTCCCTAAAGAATTGCCTTTATGAAGAAGTCATATAAATGCACTCATACAATATGCAGCACTTATGTCTTTCTTCTTTCACTTCGCTAAAAGCTTTGAGATTTATTTATATGCCTGGTGTAGTGTATTGACAACTGGTGGTCAATTTATCACCCCCAGTTGAAATGAATAAGCGTGATGCTGGGTGTAGGAAGCTCACCTGGGGATTGTTGCCAGAAGCATTCAAGGCAGAACTGGAGAAAGCAGCCTTTTTGGGAGCAGAGAAAAAACTGTTGGGAGCTGATAGAAGCCATAAGAATCTGTTGGTTCTTTTGGAGGGGCAAGTCCTGATGAACTTGGCTGTTTTCATCCCCTGAGGAGCTCAGAACCCTGTTGGCCCTGCGAATAGCTTTGGTTCACTTTGGGGATGCTCTGGTCCTCACTCTGAGCATCGCTTCCTGGCTCTGGAGGGGAAGATGGTGCACTGCTGGTCTCCTGGAGAAGCTTGCTGCATTGGCTTTCCTGATGGGAGCTCAGCTGTCTTTACCACTGGAGGAGCTTGGGACCTTGCTCTTGCTGTGGTACTTTTCAGGGGAACTCTGGTTCTTATTTTACGTGTCACTTCCTCAGCCTACCAGCACAGATCCTTCATCCCGGTGGCACAGACTTTCTAGATTCCACCACTGACCCTTGGGCCTTCCAGTGCAGATCCATAAAACAGGCCTGCATGAGACATTGTTGTGGGCTCTATGCCTCATTATATTAGATTCAGTTAGATTCTTGGGAGGCATTGTTATGAGCTCTAGGTTTGCAGCTGGACTCATGCAGGACATTTCTTTGGGATCCAGGCCCTGAGCTGGATTCTTGGTCTATAGTGTGTGGACAGATTTGCTGCACTCTCTCATATATGACTCTTTGGGTGACTATTATAAACTATATTGTGAAATATGTGTACTGTGTTATATTGTTGTCCCTTGCAAAATATCCCCCAAACTGCAATACCTGGCTATATGAGGAGAGTGTTCCTTTATAATGCTTAGTAGTATTCCATCATATACATGTACCATATTGTTGTTTGCCTGTTCAGCAGTTGATAAATATTTGGGCTGTTTCCATTTTCTCCATATTTTGAATAAAGATAATATAAATATCCACATGTAGGCTTTGAACGTACGCAGCTTCTACTCTTCCTTTGCTAGATAAAAGATTACCATAAATGAAAACACAAATGCATTACTGAAATTAATTCAGTTTCCATGGGTAAATGCTGTCATACATTTTAGTAGAATTTCTTGGACAAGATCTCAACAACCTGCAATCAAGATTTTAGCAGGCTATGGCCATAATTTCATACATAGTTTGGGGCCCCTGCCAAATCCATTTGTTGCTGGCAGTATCTATGGTCTTTAACTGTGGAACTGAGGATCTTGTTCACATGCTGGATGTCAGCCAGAGGTCCTTCTCTTAGCCTTCCTGCCACGTAAACCTCTGAAAGACACCTCTGTTTGCTTCTTCAAAGCAGTAAGATGAGAGTTTCTTTCTCCTAAAAACTTTCTCTTATGTGGACTATTTCTGAATTTGGGAGTGATTTATATGATACAATTCAATCAAGGAAGTAACTTGTCCATTGCTTTTGCACATAATTTAACTAAGCAAGGTGATGAATAATATTCACTCTCAATCGTATGCACAGATGTTCCCAACATGAAGCTGTAGCAGTTTAACAGAGAAACCAATAACCCTTATGTCCATCATCCCCCAAGCCCCAGATCCCCACTGGTATTACAGTTTCAGAGCAAAAAGACTGGGGAATCAACAGCTCATCCATTCCAGATTACTTCTCAGCATCTGCTTTGGTATATATTTGGAGGATGAAACTTTTAAAAAATATATAATGCACAAATCGGGAAATAAATCTCGAATAAATTTTATTATATGGCAGTAGAGTAAAAGATATACTACTTTCTACATTTTAGAGATTCTTGCAATTGGAAATATTGGGCATGTCACTGAGAGGAATGAATTCACATCTGGGAAGCCTAGCATGGTAGGGTTACACCTGGAATCTCAACACTTTCGAGGTTAAAACAGGAGAATTGGGAGGTTTAGGTTAGCCTGGACCACATAGCAAGACCCTGTCACAAAATCAAAAATAAAATAACAGAATTGGGCCTCAAAATTATACTGCATATTTGTCAAATTCAGAGACAGTTTGAATGTCAATGATTGATACACTGTTACAGAATCAACAGGTAAACCAAGTTGTGAAACTTCACAGACTGTGTCATATTTTTATAGAATAATAAAAAGAACAATATAACATGTAACATAACACTTTTTCTAGGAACAACTACATAATTGATCAGATGTTAAGTTTTCTCAAACTTTAAAAAACTTACTAACAAAATTTTCCCAACATGAAACATACTTAAATACATACACATACCTCAAATGAGATTTTATTTTATATGAATTGGCATTAATTTTCAAATGAGGGGGGCTGGGGATATAGCTCAGTGGAATAAGCGCCTGCCTAGCAAGCGCAGGGTCCTGAGTTCGATCCCCAGTACCGCAAAAAAAAAAAAAAAAAATTGGCTGGGGATATAGCTCAGTGGAATAAGCGCTTGCCTAGCAAGCGCAGGGTCCTGAGTTTGATCCCCAGTACCGCAAAAAAAAAAAAAAAAAAAAAAGAGAAGTCAAATGAGGTGTTAAAGATATTTTTACATTACAGAATGTTTTAGTAATGTGTATTAATCTAAAGCAACAGACAAATCCCCTGTAGATTTGAGATGTGGTGGATCATTCAATATTGTTAACTTGTGAATGAACTGAACCAACAGAACATTATTTAAAAGAATAGAATATATTCTAAAAGGAATGCCTACAATGTGCGAATTTTAAGAGAGAAGTAATTTGAGGAAAAGATGTGAGACAGCTAATTAATGGGTTTTTAAACATTTTAGTAGCTGGTCCAAACTTCTCTTTTTGTACCCTGTTACCATTCAAAGGCCTTTGTCTAAACTTCAAAGCTATAAGGACAATCTAATTCCTAAAAATATGCTATATAAGTAGATGTTTTAGCCTAGATTTGCCTCAAACATTAAAACACTATGCAAGAGTTCACATGTGCCTGTGTACCCCAGATAGCATTTAGGGCTTGCTGACCAATTGGAAACTTAAGAAAATATAATTTAAAGCTGTATATTTATTAGCTGAGTGAACCTGGCCTTCTCCCAAGTTCTACAAATCTCCCAACATATTAAGTTTTGTCTGTCACAGTATTTTCTCTAGACTGATTTTGGTTTAGATTTTAAAGGCGATATTGACACTTCTGGTTTCTATAAAAGAGCTATTCATAAGAATGCATTGGTAATTTCATTTAAGTCTAGATTAGTTTTACAGAGAATTAAGTCACAGAATGTAAAGCCCTCCCTCATCTCATTAGTTTCTACTGTAGACTCTGTTAACCTCTCTGTACCCTTCCTGTGCTGCTTAGCCCGACTCCCTGGGAGATGCAGACTCTTCTCTCTCTCTCTCTTTCCGACATGCTGTGCTCCTGTGCCTTCTCCAAGTATTCTTCACCTTGTTTGTGATTCTACATATGAGATAATTACCTATTTATAAAAGTCAGAAGCACTTTCACAGATGAACATCTAATCTGTATTTTAAATACTTCTATGGGAAAGAAATTCACCAATATCCAATTTTACACTTTAAATGTTTTTTGCTAGCAACTTTTACTCACTTAATAAGTTCCAATAAATGTTGGTTCTACTTTGTGACAGATGGTTCATCACTAAGAACCCACAAAATGATTTAGATGTTTTAAAGTGTTGTGAAAAATAAGTATCATGAGAAATGCTAATCCACACAGTCTTTACCTACATGGTCATATAAGCAGACATTCATATGTGAGTGAAGCAAAAATAACTGTGATTTATCATAAATGAGACTTTCTGTAAGACTCCCCACTGAAGAATACATCTCTCTCTGCATACAAGTGAATTGCTACTGAGTCTAACTCAGGACCAGTTTGTGATGTATTATTAAAGAGCTAGACATTTTTACCCACTAAAATCAGCACATTTGTCTCAGATTAAATTGTCATTCAATGACAATAATAATCTTCCAATGCACATGTTAATTACTCTTCAAAAGAAGACCCAATATTTTCCACAGTGTTAATGCTACTTTTTATTTCTGACGGCTACTGTATTTCATTGGTCATCTAATTTGTTTTTATCCACCACAAGTATAACCGGTCATAAGGCATAACACAGAAGAAAGAGGGTGGTGGCTTGCAGTAACTAGCAGGACATAACTGTTGCATTTGTTTATTCAATATGTTCCTCAGTAAAAGTAAATCAGGGATAAAAGGTGAAAGAGGTAAAGAATGAAGGAAAAACATGCAGGTAATGAGGGTTTATTTTCTACTTGATGTAATGTTCATAATCAGACAATAACAACAGAAATAACAGTTTCTCCATTGTGTATGTGTGTGTTTATGTTTGTTTTCTCTGGGTACCATTGCCTTAAATGCCTCAGCATATCTTCTCGGGTACACTGAGTGCTCCACATGCAACTCAGAAGTTAAATATTGTTAGAATAAAAGCAACATCCCCAATATGAAAACAAGAGAGAAATGGGTGAGTTTTTTCAACATGCCATCATCTTTTACATGGTCTATGCCCTTGAAATAAAAAGAAAGGGAAAAGGTTTAGAATTCCAGACTTACTTCATTTTACTTAATTTCATTAAAATTTCTCAGATCGAGTGAAAATTTGTCTCTCAGATAAATTCAGTTAAATAATTTATCACTGAATTACTGTAGTTAAACATATTAAAAAGTCAAAAGATTATATTAGTAAACAGGAAATTGTTCTGATATAAGCAGTAAAGGGGAATTGAAAGCATTATTTTCAAATCATTTATCACATAAATGTCACTAAACATAACACCACCATATGGTGATAAATCTGTCATGTTTTTGCACATTGCTTTTCAAATGTTCCAAGACTTTAGGTGTTGGGTGTACACACTAAGAGGTAAATCTGATTGGAAGTGGAGATCATCTTGGATAGCATGAGGATATGGAAAACCAAACAGTAGCTGGATTTTATTTTCCACAGCCCATGACTTACAGTGAATATGGAACTAGCTTGAACTATGTGCTACCAAATAGGCAGCTAAGTTTGAAGCATTGAAAATAATGGTCTGTGGTGTATCTTGGAATAAACATCCATTCGCTGAAAAAGGTAGAATAAAAATTTTCTCAAAAGTAAAGCCAGTAAAAATAAAATTTTAATATGATTCACAGGTGTTGATCACAGTTGAAGGGTTTGATCCCCAGGGATAAATTGTTCAATTAAACCAAAAGATCAAAATCGAATTTTTCTTTCTATAACCTGAGAATATAGTGAGACAAAGAGAGTCAATTCACTGGTTACTTTATGCTCTTTTGTATACTTCCCAATTTTTTGTAGGTGGAAAGAATCATGTTACTAGTTCTGGCCAACAAAATTGCACGTCTTTTCCAGAACAAACCGCATAAGCACTAGCATAGGTTGCCACAGTGCTTCCTTGCCTCTTGCATGTGTGAGAAATCCCACCTGCTATTGGTAGTTCATATGTAAGCTGATGAAGCTTCGGCCAGTATCCGAGCTCCCACACAACAATAGCTACTAACTTACATTAATTATCTTTCACGGAAAAAGTTAGAATAAGCTACCGTCTCAGCAAATCATAACAAAATTTCAGGAACAATGGAAGAATCACAAGAACAAAGCAAAGACAAGGGGGCCATTATCACACCTGTCCCTCTCTCAATACATTTTAGGAAAAAGCTAGTTAGTCATGATTATATTTGCATGGCATACGAATATGATGTTTCAGAAGAAAGTCAGAAATATCACCTATAATAATGGACATTTATATACATTCACATTCTCAGATCTACACATAAACATACACGTTCAAACAATCTAAATATTCTATATTCTGTGGAATTTAAGAAAAGAGTACTATAAATTCTTATGTATCACATTTTTTAATATCTGGAGTTAATCACTAAAGCCACACTATCCTTGGAAAGATTATTTTTGCTATCTGCAGCACCATTTGACAGATGTGACTAATTAAAATATGTCTAGTATTGTTATTAAATTCTAAATACACAGATAAACATCACAAGCATGCTTTCCAGAGGGTCTTTGGAGAGTGCAACATAAAGTCTTCATGAAAAAATATGCTTTGTCATCAATCAAATATTCCTGACTATAGTAAGTGCATCCTTTCGCTTGTCTCAATTGTTGTATTAATTACTTGCTGCCGTGTCCCTAAATCCTCTTAGTAAATATCATTTTTCAAAGTTGATATGATTTATGAATGGGATAGGCAGTTTATAATACTCTATAACCAGTGAATTAAAATACCTGTTGCCTTCTGTGGCACACAGAGCTCCCAATTCATATATCAAAAGAATAAGAATGGATGCCTGTGCCCGAGAAGAAACAAGACATGCACAAGCGAAGGCGCTCTGCTTGGTTTCTTTTTCCTTCCTTCCCTTCCCCCTTCTCCCTCCCCAGTTCTCCTTTCCTTTGGGGCAATTTCTGCCGATTTCACAATACTTAGTGTACATTTTGGTTCTTATTTACACTTTCAAATTCTCACACCAGGGAGACAATACAATATTTGCATGTTTGTCCAATTTCTTTCCCTTAAGAGTATGGTCTCAAGGTCCATCTATTTAGCAATAAATAGCTCAACGTTACCCTTCTCTGTGACTGAGCAGTGCTCCATTGTATAGAGAAACCACATTACTTTTCATCCATTCCTCAGCTGATGGGCATTTGGTTTTTCCCCAAGGTTTCACTATTACAAACTGTGCTGCTATACAAATGAGTAAAGGATAAAAAGGAAACAAAGCTGAGTGGAAGAATGGTTGAGGGAAAAAGAAAATAATAATTTAAAAGAACATTAGCAACAATAAGTAGTGTCACTAGTCAGGATTGTAGGAATACACCAAAGGTTGTTATACTGCAAACTGTTGTCACATAAGTTGCTCAGATTACCAGATAAAAGTGTGCAAAGTTGGTCAAAATAGTGTAAAAAAATTTTTTTAATCACTGACTGTTCCCCTTAGCAAGACTCTCAACAAATCATCAGACACCAAGAGTACAGTTATGCCACCAATCCATATTTATATTTATATTTACATTATTTACATAATTTACCTCAGTACTTTTTCTTCTTTCCCTTGTCCCAGTCATTCCTTCCTTTGAGCAGTTTCTTTCCCTTTCTTATCTATTTTACATTTTGGGTTGTATTTATTCTTTCATGTTCTTATACCAGGGAGATGATGTAATGCTTACACATTGGGTCTAATTTATTTCTCTTCTGAATATGGTCTCTAGTTGCATGCATTTAACTATAGAAACCTTGAGTTTATCTTTTTTATAGCTGAGTAATACTCCATTGTATAGAAATACCACATCTTCTTTATCCATTCCTCAGTTGATGGGCATTTGGGTTATTCCAAGATTTAACTATGACAAATTGCACTGCTATAAACATGGGTGCACATATATCACTGTGGTATGATGTTTTTAATTTTTCTGGGAAGATGCCCAGAAGGGGTAATGCTGTCTTATGCTGTTTATTTATTCAGCACTACAGCCACCACAGAAACATAGGAGGGAAAGATATACTTCAAAGTGAACAGGTGTACAAAAGTTTTGTAATAATAAAAATTCACCTTAACCCTTCCAAAAAAAAAAAAAGAATGGTTGAGGGAGGGGGAAAGAATGGGAAAAAGAGGGATCAAGATATTATCATGCATAGCTTCAAATTCCCTAGGGTGAATGTGATCATTATGTAAATCTTAAAGGTACCAGTATACTTAATAATAAAAAGTGAGGATGCTCTAAAAAAGAAAGTGTTACACTGTTATGAAATGAAGCCATTCAGTACACTGATGAAGAGATCATATGATCTTGGTCAAGGATAAGCACAGCACTCCTCAGGAGTCTGATATTTGGGACACAACAATTTTATCCACTCCTTCCACCCACTATTGGAAGTCACCTTTCCTAACTGGAGAAAACAAGTGTTCACCAAAATGAATGAGAACCTAACACACACAGAAAAAGGATACCACATTGGAAATCACTGAAGAAATCATTTCTCTTCTAAGCTTATTTTCTCAGATATTTGGTCAGAGCAACCAAAACTGACGGACATCATACAACACTGGAAGTCACTGGAAGTCACTTCTAGAATTTGAGTTCTGGATCCATAATTACTGAAACTTAGGTGTGTCCCTGTCCTTGGATTCCAGTGTCTTGCAAAACAGATTTTAACTAGATCACTCCTGCTTCTTAAGGGGATAATGAATTTGAACTAACTCTATTTGAGGACAATTCAAAACAACTCCCAAAAATTCTGATAGTTGCTTGAAATCAGGGTTGGAGGCCATGGAAGTGGCTTAGACTTATTTTCGTGCTCACTTCAGACTTCTGTTAAATTAATTATGTGAATTTAACTGATGATGCCTCTCTCTATCTATCTGTTTCTCTCTGTCTCTCTGTCTCTGTCTCTTTGTTTCTGTTGCTGTCTCTCTGTCTCTCTCTCTTTCTTTCTGTTTGTCTCTCTCTCTGATTTGTATTAGTCCATACATGGAATTCAGCCTTAGTCTCTTTCTGCAATTCTTTAAAATAACTAAGCAATCCTCAAAACTATAAGAAAATATTCTGAATCTCAAACAGGGTGCACATGTCTGTGTGTCTCTGTCCGTGTGTGTGTGTGTGTGTGTGTGTGTGTGTGTGTGTGTCTGCCTGTCTGCCTGTCTGCCTGTCTATGTGTCTGTGTGTGTGTGTTCAAGAGAAAAACTCTACTGGGAGATTTGAAAAAGTCAGAATAAGATTTACAATATAGAAACAGTATAATTTTTACATTAAACTTATGACCATCCCATTCCAGGAGTTTATTTTTCCTCAATCTGTTGATTTCTTAGAATTTCAGCTTTTCCTCGTTGTGTAATCTCTTATTTTGCATGATCTCCTTTTGCCCTTCTTATTTTCTCCTCTTCAGAACTACAGATTCTCCTCAGAGCACCACTTTGAAATTCAGTTCAAAGCTCATATTTGCATATTCAGATAATTCAAAGATCTCTATAGAAAAACAAATAATTTAGCAGTGTCCACCTTCCTTACACAGCAGTTATTGTAGATAGCAAGTTTTTCAGCCATGACATCTATAATAAATTTTCCTTTTTTCCCAGTTAGTTCAACATTAACAGTATCTGTGGCAAAAATAAATAATGCATTCACGAAGACTAGTATGGAGTAGAAAAGTACCTGCTTTTTTAACTTTTAAGTAAATCTGTACTTTCAAATACATGTGGCACATCTGAGGTGAAAAGGGCAATTTGGATTAGTAAAAATGTCTTATACCATATTTCTATTAAATACCTTTACTTGAAGTATGTAGTGCACTGGTGAGGGTGACACAGAGTTGGAAATCACAGATTTTTGGAGATGTCCTTTAGTGAACAAGTATAGTGAATGTTGAAATAGATAAATGTGACATAATTAAATTGTGTGCTTCTCAAAGATGTTTAAAGCATTAGATTTTTCTACAATATTATTCACTACTCATTTAGTAATTTATTTTTATAAAAAGTGAAAAAGTAAAATTGCCACGTTACTTGAATTAGAGATGTGTTATGATTTCTATCTGAAGTGGCCCCCAAACTTACATGCTAAGGGCTTGCTTGCCAGCTGCTAGGAATTTTAGGAAGAATTGGATCACGTGGACTCCAATGTCATCGAGTGGACAGGTGATCCACTGACAAGAGCATAGTCTGACGGCATTATTGCAAGGTGATCAGAACGAGATGGAGCCTCATTAAAGGGAGGGGCCAGGGGGTGTTGCCTTTGGGATTCTCCCCAGCCCCCCCTCTTATCCCTCATTTTGGATCTCTTTTTCCTTCCTAGCTGCAGTGAGGTGAGTCTCTTTCTTCTCCCACGTCCTTGTGGCATGACATTTCTGTCTTGTCATGAGTTTAAAAGTCAGTGGAGCCAGTTGAAGAATGACTAACGCCATGGATTAGAAGAAATCATTTCTCCTCTAAGCTTATTTTCTCAGATATTTGGTCAGAGCAACCCAAACTGACTGATGTAAGTAGTTCAGAGAGCAAAGTGCACGTTCCTGACGTTTAGTACTAGCATTTCTCTACATGAACTTCCTCAAACGAATAATGTGACATATCTGTGTCTATTTTATGTCTAAAATACCTAGTGTATTGTTAAAAACACAAAACGCCTATAATAGCCTATGTAAAATGTCCTAGCAGCATGTAATTCTTTGATTTCTAACCTCAGTCTCATTGAAATCCATGATTAAATTCATGGCAAAGCAAGTAACAGGCTATGATTGGGTACAAGTGAAATAACGATTTAGTTAGAACAAATGAATAGATTTTCCCTTGTCTCTAGCAATGTGCAACATTGCCAACCACTGTGATGTGTATCTACATTTTCCTAATAAAAGAAAGAAGGTGAAGAACATTTCCAGTAAGGATATTTTATACTTCCAATGCCCTACTATCAACAATGCTGTCAAAATTCAAAGAAAAGAGAATATGTTGTATGTAAGCATAGAAATAATATTGCCTGTGATTCTCTTTTCAGAAAGTCATGCTGCTTGCTGCTCACACTCCATGAAGAGTATGGCTGGCTGATAACCTTTAACCATTAATAATTGCAAGATCTGCCTTAGCTTTAAAGCCAAGATTAAACTCTTACATTGATTTCCAGGCAAACTAGGTTTTCCTCTACCATAACCCTTCATTCCAAAGCTTCCCACCAGGCTAGCAGAGACATTGTTAGTGCTGCATGGTAGTCTGACTGCCTCTCCCTTACTGCCTTTTTCTTTTACAGGTATAATTCTCCAGTGAATTTTTTCATTCTTAATTTTCTACCCTTCTTTGATTTCCAGAAAATGATCAGTTTGTACCAGCACTGGCCTAAGAAAACACCAGTGAGAAGAGATACAGAACCACTCATTCCTCCACTGGCCAAGTAGCCCTCTCCTGAATATTCAATACAGCATGAATAGTCAACTGTTAAAACATTCACTGTGGCCACCTGGAAAAAGGTTTTGATGGAAGATTATGCTCCGAAAAGTGTGAAGACTCAGGCTTCTGGACTCCTCAGGAGAAACAATAAATATAAGGATAATGAAATATAATGGGTTTTACTAAATTCACTGCTTCCTTAAATGTGGATAATGAAATATTCAGGGATATTAAACACCTGAAAGCTAAGTGTGATACTAAGAGTCTCTCAACAAGAAGTCCTCCTCTCATAAAGTTGACAAACACAATAATGAAAACCTGTACTCAATAAAGGTGCTAAGCTTCAAAGATGATAATGTGTTATTATTACCAGGGGCTATTTTGCTCTCTGGGTTGCAAATACCACAGTGACGTCACATGGTAGATAGATAGCTCAATGGGTGACAGTGAAGAATTTTATTTTCCATAGTTCTCTGAACTTTCTGAAGGTACGGAATGATCCCACATCTTACAAAGAACTAACACTCCTCCTGCATAGACGAATATCCAGAGATCCATCATATTTTCCACCCACAGCAGCAGATGCCTTCTCAGAAGCCTGCCCGGCATCTTCTCCTGGCTGTCAGGCCTATAGGAAATGGGAAGACAGCAATGAAGCAGGGGAGAGAGAGAGAGGATGAGGGAGGAAACAGACTATCCCTCCCAAAGAAGGCGAGATACACAGCAGGCGTAAGCGAAGAGCCAAGGGCTCTTTGTGAACCTGGGTTCTGAACATGCTGGGCTTTAAGAATACACAAGGAAAAGTATATTGACCTAACAGCAATAGCCCTAGATATAAGACTGAACACCCTTGCAAACAACCAGAAGATGGCACAGACTTTATTTTCTAGCAGAAGTGTGGAAAAAAGTCACATCCCAGGGTGAACGAGTGTGAAATGCCAAAGTGTTGTGGCAGATGGTAAGGACTTGGACTTGCTAGAATAGTTATGGTATGTGAGGCCACAAACCCCAAAGGAGTATTATCTTTCTTGAGAAAGTACAGAGGACACATTATTTACAAAGATCATAAAACATGGATTGTGCGAGCATCATGAGCATCACTAAAATGTTCTGTGATAGCTCTCCTCTACAGCCCAGAGATGGCAGGAGAGGCTGCCACAGAAATTGGCTTGCTGATAGCCAAGGGGACATCAGAGCCCTGAAGCAGCAATGCAGGATGTGTGGCTTGAATTCCAAAAGTCAAGAGATTAAAATTAGTTTAATGAGCAACAAAATGGGTGGTAGCCAGAGGTGCCTGAAAATGGTATGAAGAGACATAATTGAACGTGACATCCTCAGGGACAGAACAGCGAGGTGGTCTTCCAGGGTACTGTTTAATCATATATCATCTCTATCTATGTTATATGTTTATAAATCAGGAGTTAGTATCACATACACAGTAGGACGGTTACGGTCCTGGGATGGAGGAAAGAGAATGGAGAGCAGCTTAGCCAAAGTTTGCTGGAGGCGCAGAGCCGACAGAAGACACAGGTGTGGAGAGGCAGATACAGACGCAGATAGGCACATTTATAATTTACTAGATCGGCATCCAGGATCAGAAGTTACATAATTTTACAATGGCTCTCTGAAAACTGGTGCATGGAGAAAGTAGTAGCTTCCCAGTCTGAGAAGCTGAAAGCCTTACAACAAGAGGGACAAATGATGCCACCTGGTCCAAGGCCCAAGTCCTAGAAGCCCCCTAGATAAGTCATTGCTGTGAATCACTGTTCCGAGGCCCAAGAAGCTTGATATCTAGCTCAGGCAGATTAGTTAAACTGTCTCAAAGAGTTATTATTTAATGAGGATAGAGTTTCAGTTTGGGATGATTAAAAGTTCTGGAGATGGAAACAATGTTGTAAAATGTGATTATATTTAATGTCAATGATTTTACACTTAAAAGAGTGATGCAGTAAATTTTATGTAATTTATATTTTATAGAATACACCATGTAAAAGAAAGTGAACAAGCATAAATGAGCAAAAGGCTGAAAATGATCTTCTCAATAAAATGTCATGATCATTTTCCCAGTTTCTGAGCTTGAGTCAGGTTTCAGTACAAGAACCTACTGTCTGGGACAGGGTTATAGCTCAGCAGCCCAAACACTTGCCTGGTGTTATGGTTGATACACTGTGGCAACTTGGGGAATCTAGAGGTTTGGCTGAGTGATTCAGCAGGAAGCCAGGGTGCTTACTTTGTATACATTCTGAGCCTGTGGAAGAGGAGGGCATGGAGACTGTGTGAGAGCTACATGCCCCCTGGGTGGGGGTAGCCTGTATACAATGTGAAGGAAGGAGAGAGGCTGCTGGCCTGCCATTCCTCCTTGTTGCTGTGGTTGTTTTTGCTGTGTTCTGCTGCCATGTGCCACTCTGCCTCAGAACCAGCCAAGTCTGGACTGAGACTTCCACCAACTGTAAGCTAAACAAACCTCTACTTCCTCCATTTTGGGTGTTGGGTATTTTGTCTCAGCAATGAGAAAAAGGTAATCAAGACACCTGGCAAGTGCAAGGTCCTGAGTTCAATTCCTAGTACCAAAAAAAAAAGGACAAAAGCAAAACCTACTGACTGAATAGGTGAATCAGTCCCCAGAGCATTGCGGCATGATAACAAGTACACACCAACGTGAAAGTCAGTACACCCTGAGATAATCTCTCACTTTTCTCAAGATCTGTGGTTATTTTTTCAAGCCATTGTGTGCCAAGATAATGACACCAAATATTTTAAAGACATTGCCTTCAGATGTTGACACCTAAAGACATGAAGTGTCCTCATGACCACTGTGTGAAAGTGAGAGAAAGGTAGCAAGTGGATTCCTAATCAAACTCTGTCTTACATATATTAGCCAGATGACAACTCCACCAGGGGTAAAGCCCTTAGTTCCCAAAGACATAATTAAGATCAATCTCCTTGGAGGTGAAAGACATCTGTTATGCTAGGAATGGAAGCCAAGTGGAAGTCTCTGACATAGCCTCTTACATACCCTACCAAGATAATAAATCAAAACATCATCTCTAGTCCTAGCATTATGGGAAGCTGATGCAAGAGGATCAGCAGTTCAAACCCAGTATGGGCAACTCAGCAAGACCTTGTCTCAAAATGAAAAAGTAGGGGGAGCTAAGGAATGCGCCTTATGGAAATGCTACATCCAGGACCGAGCCCAAAATGGAGGAGAGGGAAAAGGAAAACTACAGAGGCAGGCATTTATAAATCCCTTGGATTATAAATCATGGGTACCTAGCTCTGTTCTCATGGCTCACATGTCTGACATGAAGATACTTTCACATGACCAGCTAATGGGGGAGGAAAAGTCAAGTTTATTTTACCATAAATTATTTCATCTTAAACATTCAAGCCAAATACAGACAGTGGCTTCATTGCAGCTTTATGCAGGAAAGGTCATTAATATGAAAGAAAAAGTTCTTTTAAAGCTAAAACACTGTCTTTCTAAATGCTCACTTTTCTGACAATGTGGCATTTTATTTGTAAATATGTCTGTGTTTGTGTTTGTGTAAGGTGTCTGTTCTAGATACACAGATAGACATTACAGCGAGCACAAAGTATGAAGAATTATCATAGATTAATATTCATCAGACTGTCAGTAACAACATAAACAGAATTCTATTGATGTCATCCAGCTTTTTCAACGACCCTTCCTCAAAAGAGTTGTCATCATACACACACAAGATATCCATGAACATTGTCCATGATCCCAATGACATAGGCAGATTTAGCTACCTTGCCTTTGCAATGTCCAACGAACGAAACTAATGCTCTGACTCAGACTTAGAACTACTCCTTGAGAAATCAACCAAGAATTGGTGGTAAATTGGCTGCACTGGTTCCTTTTCATCCTGGAATGGCCAAGAGTTTGTTATGATAGGCATAAACGCCTATTCTAAATATGGGTTTGCCTTTTCTGTTCACAAAGTACCAAACAGAAAAAAAGTGCTTTGGAGTTTACAAAATGCCTGATCACATGTAAGATGGGCATTCCACCAGGAAACCCATTTTACAATTTAAAGGTGTGAGAGTAAATATAAGGTAATAAAATCTGCTGATGTTATCCCAAACTACTAAAATTCTAGCAGCATACAAGAGCAATGGGACAGCCTGCTGAAGGCTCAGCTGATAGAACTGCTCTAAGGCAATTCCCCCTGAAAACGGTGCCTCTTCCTCCAATACATACACGGCTGTGTCACAGAAAGGACGGGAATGTGGGTGTGTCTGGGGCATTTTGGTGGTAGCAGCAATAGCTTCATCTATCATAACTTCCAATGTCTCACTTGGAACTTTTGTGTTTTGTGTCACAATTTTGGTTTAGAGTTTTACTCCCCAAAGGGGCTCACTTTTACAAGGGAATATAGTAAGAGTCCTGCTGAGCTATGGGCTGATCTTCCACATGAGTTTCATGTAAGTAGAAAGCAAGAAGAGTTGTCAGTCTTCCACATCTTGTCTTGATTATTTGTCAAGTACAACCTGGTCAGTGTGGGCTGACTATACTCCAGTACTGAGACAAAGCTGTTCTGTGATTCGCGAGGCCTTCTACTCGAGCTGGTGGGAACAAGCACTGTTCTGAGCCCCAAGTTAGCCCAAGCACTGTTAATTTTAATTTTTTAAGGTAGTTCTTTTCTGCTTTGCACGGTATACTTGTACGTATGTTCTGATTTGCATTTAGCTAAATATTGGAAGGGAGCTTCTGAAGGCCTCTACAATTTTTCTACAAAGCTTTCACCTTCCTGGTGCTCTGCATTACAAACTTTAGCCACTATGACCTTCTCACAACTTCCATCTAGTTTTCTCTACTGGAATCTGCCAAGTTTTGCCTGCTTTTACCCTCTCTTTACCAGCCTGAAAATTCTCACAAAATAGTAACCTTGGCTAATCCCTGGACTTATGCATATTCCAAACTATTTTATTTATCTTTTATTTCAGATAATGGAGTAAATCCAGCCCCTGTTACATTATCTTGATCAAAAACAGATACTTTTTATACTTTAACACATTAGAAGTAATAATTTCCAATTTTAATGCTAGTTAATGATTTTTATACTACATCTTTGTTAATGTTTCTCTCCAGAGATTACTTTTTGTTTAAATTTCTCCAAGCATAGAGAGACACTCATAATTCCTCATTTTTGGCATTTGCTTTTTAAATATTAACTAATTTTTAGTTACTACTCAAAGCATATGGTGACTGAGGGTTGTTTGTGAAACTATTTGTAGTGAGTCTGTCTTATTTAAAATACTACAGGAGAGGTACTGCCCAAACGAATGTTATAAATATGTTCTTTAAGCCAGGGAAGCAATAATTTCTAAGCTTTGGCTTAGTGTGTAAATCAAATATACCCATGAGAACTTTTGAGACCTTCTTCTGCAGAATTATCCAAGCTTTTTAATTCAGCAGGATTTAACCAATTACAACTTAGGTGTAATTCAGTAAAGCAAATGTATATTGATATTCCATTAATAGCAAGGCACACAGTGCCACAAACAGGAAAAGACAGGAACAGCCCTCGAGGTTATTCTATGATAACCTGTCAGAGACCACTATGAAGTGGCTCTGAGTTGGACTTAATATTAACCAATTGACCTTCCATGTTTACATGTGAATTGTCTGTAGCTTAGGCACCTTGTCTGCCGCCCCAACTGACTACAAGGAGACTGCAGCTGCAGGCATCTCACTCCCACTGTGAAGTCCTTCCTGGGGATAACATAGTTCTCCTAAATTAACATACTGTATTACTTGGGGATATCCTTAAAGAGATTCCTAAGTCCTGCCCAGATTCCTACATTTTCTTCTGGATTCCCCCTCCCTTGTTTGTAAACCAAATAAATACGGGCCCCCCAGAGAAGTCTTTGGCTAACTCAGAGAATATCGAAGCTGTAATGGTTAGTCCCTCCTGGGGCCCTGAAACCATTTCCATTGTCTCATTTTTATTTAAGCCTTTGCCATTCACTTGCTGGGGATATTGTTGGCCTGACCAGCCTGCAATAACTTAGGGTTATTTAACCCAGTTTTTGATAATAACATAGTACAACTTCTTTGTGACAGATAATGGTAAATGCCATAAATAGTGGTTCAGTAATTTCATTGAGGATCAAATTAGTCATCATGGAGAAATGTGAAATTTGATATGTATCCTTAGGGCTTCAGTTGAAGATAGCAGGACAAAATAATAATGGAATCAAAATCAACAAAGACACAAATGTAAGAATGTATTTGAGAAATTCAACAAAAATATGTGCAGATAATTCAGATAAATCTACATACATGGAAGTAAACTGAAAAAATAATAAATAGACACTCTTTCTTGAAAGTTTGTGAGGTCAAGCAGAAATGTCTCTACTTAATGACATGAGGAACTTCTGAAAGATTTTGAATTTGAGAATACCCATAACATAAAAATATGTAGAATGATATGCATAAAGTGATTAGAGAATCAGAGTACTAAAAGGATACATGGGGGATCCCAGATAATTAGGATAAAGATGTTCTTCAGAACACTATATGTAGCACACTACTTTTAAAAATGGAAATAAAGTTTTAAGGTAGAAAAAAGACAATAAGCCCAAGGATGGGATATAAAGTAACAGTAGTGATACTGCTGAGAGCTGGACGCTCTGAGTTACAGAAAGTGTAGAAATTTTAGAAAGCAAAATACAAATGTTTAGCAAGCTTAAAAATGCTCAACTGCAGAAATAAATTAAGACAGTAAATACCAATTTTTTCAAAGATTAAAATGTGACAAGACCCAAAATTTTCAAGGATACACAAGAGCAGTACATACCAAGGGGCTTAAATTATTCACATCCAATATCTAATAATTACTTTCAAGACACCTATTCTAATGAAACAGAAGTGTACAAAGATGTATCTGCAAGCCAGTAAAAACTACATTTGTATTCTTAAAATATTAAAAATGTTTTAGTTAGCCAAGCAAAGGAAACAATGTTTGAACAATGAACAAAATCATCTTTTACACTTGCCTCTACACCTTAGAGATATATTCTCACAGTTTTATCCATAGAAGTATATTTCAATAAATTATAATTTATACAACTCATATACTATAATGGAGAGTATTCCCTTTCTACTAGATTATATAATATGAATCATATAGACTGTATAGGACCACAGATATCACAACAGAAATACATGGGCATGAAATACAAAAGAGAAATGATTTTTAAAAAGGTGGATAAATATAAAAGTGTGGTGATGGGGGAGGTGTCTTTGATAAGCACTTGAAAACAAACCACAAATTAAGACCATCCCATGGGATTTCAATTTCTTGTACTTTAATAAAGAAAAGACTAAAACATAAACTCAATTATATATTTACACTTTAAAAGAGTGCTAATGAGAGCACAAAATTTGTTTGTGCAATTATAACATTAACTATGTGTCCTCCAGACTACCACTAATCATCAGTGTGGGCCATCAGCCTCTGGCAAGTTGTGTTGAATAGGTCAGCTTTACAGCCTCTTCTCACTGGGCCTCTCAGCTACTGTTAGCTAAAAGAAAGATCTCTCATCTATTTAAAAAAATCAAACTACAGTGTCTTCAGCCCTTTTCTTTTTTGCTACTACTTAAAAATGTATTGAAAATATTCTTTACTTAGTAATACTATATTAAGTATCTTTCAATAAATAATGAGTACCTCTTACATTTAAAACTAAATTTAGTATAAAACTAAAATATTATTTGTATATTAAATTTTTATAAAAACATTTCTTTGAAGATTATTTCCATTTAAGTTTATGCACTGAAAATAAATTGTTTTTAAAGAGGTTTTTTCTTTTAGAATAACAAATTTTGAATCTTGAACTCATTCAATGTAAGTAATGTCAATGTTGCCCATGAGCCTGTGTATAATTTTAAATGGCAAGTTCAACAAATATATCTTGAAAAATGTTCTTTAATTGTCAGGCAATTAAACTTTTAAAAGTTGCACAAATTTGGTATTTTTTTCTATATAATTTTTATTTCATATCATAGAAAGTCCATAAGGTTGAATTACTGTTGTTGAAATAATTGAATCATTAAGAAATCTGTTAGATATATCATATAAAAGTTTAATATGTGTTGTAAATAAAATATGCTATTAAAAAACAGCAAGTATTCAATCATTTTTGTTTCTGCATACATTCATATTTAAAAAGCTATCATTTTGCCTATGTTAGTTCCAAAAACAATAAATTTACTATCAAATTTACTGATTTACATTTCATATCAAATACTGTCTATATTGTGTGAAATAAAGACAAATTTTAAAATATATGTGTGAATGTGGAAAATTTATTTCATTTTTACATAATTATAGATCTAAAAAGAGAGATACTTTGAAGACTGTATTTTAGTACAGAATCTTCTTTCAGGTAGAGACATCAAGTGACTGTTTCAAAGCCACAAATCTAGAAAATAGACAGGAAAATTTGAGGATTTTTTTAATGAAGTATACTATTTGCAGTACACCATCCAATCTCCCAGAATTAAAAAGGGACTTCATTCTTTTAGCATGCTTCATTAGACAGATATTTTCCTTTTTTGGTTAAAAATTCAACAAACTAAACATTAGAATTTATATTCTTCTTATACTTTATTCTAAGATATACATCCTCCCAAAAGACATATGATGATTATGATATGTTTATCTTTAAAATAGCACACAGAAATTTATTCAGTAGAAACTAATGAAAAACACTATATTAAACATTAGTAAAACACAGAAGATCATCCGCTATCCATACTAATGCTTATCACTGGGCACCAAAGATCGAGAGCCTGGGTCAAACAGCTCAATTAGCAAAATGACTCACCAATTCTGTTTTGTTTAACTTGGAGACCTTAAAATGAATTTCAAATGATACACCAGAGAAGAGTAAAACAGCAAGCTTTTGTTTCCATCCAGCTATTGGTCTTCTTCATGCAAAATGAACATTCCTCATGTTTACATCTCTAGTACAGTTTCATTTATTTCAAAGTTTCAAAAACTATTCAATGCAATTTGTAAATTCAGGTATATACTATTTGCACTTAAACTTTTATTTCTTTTTACTTAGCTCTTTGAGGATATTTATCTTGCTATGACTTATTTACTTTGTACTCCTATAATTATTCTACTCTGGACTAATTATAGGAGTATGTTATATAAAGAAGCTACAGCATATTATAAATAATCTTGTATAAAACTTTATCATGTTTCCCCAAGTGTCTGTTTCACTAAATATTTCATGAATAAGAGTTGATAGATATTATTAAATATTTCAAACACTTCTAAGTATAAAATATTTTGCCGGGTGATTTAAAAAATTACAATGGCGTACTACTCTGCCATGAAAGAGGGAAAATTTGTAGGTAAATGAAAGCACTTTGAGACCATAATATTAATGTTATAAGTCAGATTAATGGGCTCAAAGTCACAGTTTCTCATATATAAGAAATCCAAAACATAAAAAAGGAGAAAAATATCAAATGTATCATAGCAGGTGGAGAGCTTTGCACACAGAAGGGGAAGAGGGTTGGAGAGGGGAAAGAGAGAGGAGAGAAAGGAGATGAAAAGGAAAACAGAAAAAATAGAAACAGAGGTTTGCAAAGGGAAGGGGAAGCAAGTCAGAAGGAGCAGGGAGAGGTGGAAGGGTGGGGCTGGAGAAAGGGTTGGCGTGTTTTATGCATTTGCATCTGTCACTCGTAATACACACACTATGTACTAAAAACACATACTAATATAAGCATTTAAAAATAAAAAATTACAAGCACATATAATATGTCATGAGTAATGTTACTTTTAAAACTGGTCATTAATTTATCATTTTAATGAGTTTTGAACTATTACAAACTTTTTCTTTTAGCAAAAGTGGAATATAAAACAATAGAGAGCAAGATAGGTTAAATCTGGGTCTTTTCACGGACCCCTAGCAAAGAAATATTATTTTACTCTGAATTAATAATTCAGAGAAATTTGTGACCTCAATTAGCCCTTCCTCTCGTATAGATATTAGATATAAAATTACCCCTCTTCAAATGTACACAGAAAATGAAAAACCTGCCATTTCTCTCTGGGGCATCTCAAAGTTTAATAAACATAGGAATGCCGGAGCACCTGGTTAAAATGCAGATTCTGAGCCGTGGTTCTGGAGTGTGCCTGATCTCTGTAGCTCTGCGGGAGCCTGAGAGCTCCACAGGTGTGGAGAGAGACTGAGTGCACAGGGCATCTGAGGTAACCTGAGCTCTGCCTGCACAGGGCCCGCTGCTGTGCTCATTTGCTCCATGGACCACACGGACTAGTCAGAAGTAGATCACATTTCCCTCCCTCTTTTCGTTGTTTCTCCAACACAGTAGTGCTCAAAGTGTGTTTGGGTATCATTCAAGTCATCATCACTGGGGAAAATTAATAATGGTCTTTCATCCCAGTCTTATGATTTCATTTTAAATAAAATTGGAATATGAACTTCATACCATATGTCAGGTCATTATAGGTTAAACACACTCTGACTGATTAGCAATTTAATTGACATTTGTAGCCTTATTTCTTTGGGAACATAAATCCTAAAGTCAAAACAAAAGACTTAATAGTGAACACTTTGAGCAATGCTTTTTATACATTTGGATTTTACTTTATTTTATAAATCCAAACAAACAATAAATACCCAAATGTACCAAGGAACATAATGGGCCGGCTAAAACAGTGTGATATATAGTAGATATTTAAAATATAGCCCATAAATTGTACTAAAATATTTTATTATACAGAGAAATTATGAAAATAAGAAAAAGGGAAATTGAGTTACAAAGTGAAAACTCACATAGTTTACAATTTACAAATTATATACAGATAGGAATGTATCACATTTCTAATAGAGATTCTTAAAATGTTTAGCTTAGTCAAATATACACCCTAAGCAAATATTGATCAGTATATCCAATCGTGACAATGCAGTTATAAAAATATGTAAGGAACATCCCAGAATCTCTTAAATAAGGCAGTCAAGTTTTTAAAAATTAACAAACAATATTAATGTAACATGAGAAGTATAGCTAGGGAGGGAACTGAGATAGGAAGTGAAACCCTTGGAAAGTCTAAGCAGAACCTCCTCTGGAGGAAGGGATCGCAGATCTGACATGGCGCAGTTGGAGGGAGACGAGATAGAGAGGGAGGAGGTTGCCGCTCCAAGCACACCCCTGGCCCACGCCCTCGTTTCGGCATTCGTAGCTTCAGCTTCGGAGACCCATTGCCCAG